>JAHBCN010002721.1:0-86387 GCA_019359885.1 Listronotus oregonensis
TATAATATATATATATATATATATATATATATATAAAAATTTATATATATATATATATATATATATATATATATATATAATTAAAAGGGTGGCAGCATCAAAAAGATTTTATGAGACCCCAAAAAAGGTGGGGGGTTTTAAAGTTCTAAAAAAAAAAAACTGGGGTTTTTTTTTTCGATAAAACCATATTCTATAGGATTAAAGGCCCCTTTATTTCATGAAACCCCTTCTTTCCCCCTCTTTTTTTAAAATAGACGTATGAGTTGTGATTTCAAAAAAATAAATAAAAAGTTTAGCATAATCCTACTGATTCAGCCTCACCGTTAAGAAAAAAAAAGCGTGCAAGAGAAAAGATGAATCAAAAATAATCTTTCTCCCCGCCCAACGGGCAATTGGTCAAAAAGGACTGGCTGACGAATCAACGACGAGTGGGATAATACCCTTCTCACCGACCAATGGAGTAGAAGCAGAGGAAAGGTTATACTGTAATTCTTCTGTCGCTCTCGCTTGCGCCTAGTAGCAAGGTTTCCCCTATGTATATGCCGGGTTAAAATAAGTTGTGTTCTTTAATGTAATTTTTTTTTTATTTTTGTTATTTGCCTGTATAAAGACTTTTGGGAAGAAGTATTTCTATTTTTTGTTTTTGTTTGTTTTAATAAATCCACCTTATTAGATGCAATTATGAAGGTCAGTAAAGGGCAAAGCCCTTCTTCACCAGTAAAATTTTAACTTGATCCTTATTATTCATTGAGAAAAGGATTATAAAGTTTATTAAAACAATACACAGAAAAAACCTAGCATAAGATACAATATTGTTAGAAAAAAAAATTATAAATAACAAAAAAAGTTTTAAAGAAGGGAATTTAATTAAAAGTCAATAAGACATCAATATTCCATCTTAATTTCCAACAGTTTCAGCACTAAACCCAAAAAAAATCGCAGTGCAGCCCCTATGAAATACCCAAAAACCGGCGGAAAAATTTTGCGAATTCGTAATTCGTAAATCGCATCTCGCAAGCTTATGAACTACGCTTTAATGTTGAGCATTGTGCGGCATAATGCGCTTTTGTGTGGTAATTAAAAATACCCAATGATTCTTATCTCTCTACCATCCATATTCATTGGTAAATTATTTATGGAAATTGAGAAATAAGGAGAAAGAAATAATGACTTTATCCCGATTTTTTAAAGGAAGTTTAAAACTACGATTTTTGTTAAAAAGTTCCTTGGAAACCAGCACATCTTAATTTAGTGCATTTGAGGGCCATCTTTTAAAAAGATGGTGGTCCTTATCTCTTTTATCATTTAACGAAATGGATTTGAAGGGCCACCATCTCTGTATAACAAAGATGGCTCTCAAATCGCACCAAATTAAAATGGTGCTAGTGTTTCCAAGAACCGTTTTTAAATAAATAACCTTGTTTTTTTTTTAAACTTTTCCTTATATATTGCGGTTAAGGTCAGTGGTTCTTATTATTAGTTCACTTCGCTAAACCACCGCCTCCTATTTAGTGCTATTCTGGGGTCACTTTTTGTGCCAAACATCCATAGGAGATGATGCTCCTTATAGCTGCTTACGAACAGCACAAATTCTGACCTAAGTTGAAGGAAACTAACCCAATTTTTAATCTGTGAAACTAACTTAGTTGGCCGTATGATTTGTCACAGTTGGAAGAATCTGACCCCCCCCCTTGCCCCGCTAAGGTACCAATTTCCTGTCTGAGATATCTTGGCTAACCTTGTTTAGCAAAATTTGACATTTTTATCGTTTTGGGAGTCGTGCGTGTTCGATCAAACAACTTAGCTCAGGTCAGAAACTAACTTTAACTTAGGTAAGAAAAGTGGTTGTTCGTAAACAGCTTATGTCTCCAACCTCTATAATTGTGACGTATGTAACGTCACATAAATGTCAATTGACAGATGCCCCTTTGTTTTTTTACGCTTGCAACAAGAAGGAAAAAAATGAAAGATAATCGTTATTCGTTTTCTTGGGGAAATTGCCAACGAATTGTCCGTGTAATGTTAACTTTTTAAGACCTTTCACAAAATATACTAGTTTTTTCTTTGAATAACATTAGTAAAAATTTCCTTCCATCCGAAATTATGTATCGACTCAGGTTCATTAAAAATAGATAAGAAACTTTGGAGAAAAAAATCGATCTTGGTTTCGGCCGCCAAAACAGTGAGAGTGTTTTTAAGGATTTTCATATATTTTCAAACTAAAGTTTCATTTAAAGCAATTGAACTCCAAGTTGAGGGGAATTCTTGCTTTAAAGTGGCAGCACTTTAAAGATTTACAATGGGAAAAATTTGAATTGAAATGTTTAACGTGCTCCACCTTTCCCGAAATTCACGATACTTACGCCATCTAGGGATTGTATAAATTTCCCTCATTGAAGGAAAAATTGGAATCCCCAAATTAAATCACGTTGTTTTTAATCGATATTTATTCTAAAACTTTAATTTTTTTTCGTGTGTTGTGCTTTTACCATTTCTTTAACTTTTTAATTGTTTTAATAATGTCGAGCAAGACAAAACCCCTATTGTTCAGTGCCCCAGTGCCGAAATTACGCGGGTGAAGGTGTTTCAATTTTTTTTTTCCCCAAAGGACAATAAGAAAACTGTTTGGCAAAATGTTTTAAAAATTGGAAAACCAATTTCCAAATGTATGACTCCCTGCAGTGCCACTTCATGGAATCTGATTTTACTCCTGGAAGGAAAGTTATTTTAAAAAGGCTTGCCAATAATGGTTTAAATATTTCTATAAATTTATATTTATAAAAATTTAAAAGGGTTAATAACATGTTTAAGTAACCCAGATAAAAACTTGCAGCCAAAAAGTGCATTGCCACTTCTTTACATCTTTATCATCTAAATTTAATGTCAATTCAGGAGGGGACTTTTTATAGCAGACGTCTGGAAACAAAAGGATAATACTTCTGGAAATAAAACCTTCAGCAAAAATGAAACTTTTGATTAGCTTTATAAACAGCTTCGCCTTCGATGAGCGGCCATCTAGTACCCCATATTCTAAAAATCTGCAAAGATACCCCCATCTTAGGCATTTTAAAGAAAAAAAAAATAAAGAAATAATGATAAAATGCTATAAAACCAATTAAAAAATAAAATAAACTAGCAAAACATTTGTTCCATCTGTTAAAAATTTTGAAATGTTTTCCTTCAAGAATCAGCGATGAATACAGCGCCATCTATTGTTAATAATTTTGAATATGACAAGCAAGCCAATTCCACCTCACTGGTTTCAAATTGCATTGTAAATGCACTAAACATTTTACTGTACAGAGTATGGAAGTAGAGTTTGGGCACAAAGATGCTACCAATTTTTTAATGATGGATCATGATAGTGGGAATGTGGAAGGAGGGGAAAGTTAAAACTTTACGTAATAACTGCCCCTTTTAAAAAAACTTTGGGGGATGACGGGAATTCCGAGCCTGAAAATTTTACTTAGTGAGGATGCATTATTAGGGCCGAATTTTTTTTTTTGGGAATTTGGGTCAAAAATTAGAGTGAGGACTATGAGGAAACAAGACGATTATTTTTTTCCGGGGTTATAAAAGTTTTGTTAAAAGCGAAAATTCATCAATCAAAAAATGGGGGCCGGAAATGAATCATCTGGTGAAATTCCATTGAAAAAAAAAAAAATTGTTGACATGGCAGACTCGCACAAAAAAATTTAATGATAAAAGGGGCTAGATCAAAAGTTACCCTCGGGGGTTCCCAGAAAAGGGTTCAATTGGCCCGAATTTTAAAAAAAAAAAAAAAATTTAAAATTTTTTAATTTTCAGGGAAAATTTTTATTTTTTTCCCAAAAACGCCGGGAAAACCCCAAGGAAAAAACCCCAAAAAGAAACTTTTACGAGGGGGCCCGGATTTTTATTATTGCCTTTCCCCAAAACCCCCCTTTTTTCCCCCTTTAAAGGGGCCCCCCAAAACGTTTTTTTAAAATCAATGTGAATGAAAATGTTATTTATTTCTTTAATTTACTATATTATTTCAGGAGTTTTTTCAAGGAAAGAAATTTTTACCCTTTAAAAGGTTTTCTGCTATTGGGGGGTTTTTTCCTTTAATTAAATTTTGGTTTTGTAAAATATTTTAAATTGGCAAAAGAAGATTTTTAAAATTTCAATTTTTTTTATATTGAAAAAAACCCCAAATTTGGTTTAATATTTTTTCCGATAAAAGGCAGCGCGGTTTCCCCATTGTTGGAAACTAATTTCCCAAAGGAAACATTAATATCAAAAATTAACCGAATTGAAAAATAAAGATAAATTCTAATTGGTTGTAATGAGTCCTGTAAATAGCTTTTTCTTCAAGAATAAGGATCATTTAAAAAAGTACAATTAGTTATGAGCATAGTAATATAATAAATAAGAATATGGAAAGTACCAAGTAGTGAGAAGATCATTTATAATTAAATTTCCTACAAGAGTCAGCATCAAAAAATGTTTGTTCTTTTCAAGAAAAACCAAGCAAAACAGGGTGCTCTTCACACATGAGATAAAAAATGTGCTTGATGCTACAACCCCAAATATTCAAGAAAATTTAAAACAATTAAGTGTAACTTTGGAAAGCCTAATGTAGAACCTTTATATGATAGTCCCATTCCTAAAGGCACTAAAATAAATGCTTTAAGAACTTAAAACCCCAATAAAATCGGGCAAGAAGCCTTTCTATAGAAAACTAAAATAGGTGGGGTTTAAGAGGTTAGGAACCCAAGTGAGAACCCAAGGAATTCCTGCTTCTAAAGGAAAAAGATCATATTAAGACACCGAAAATATTGAAAAGTGTAACTCCATAAAAATTCATCCACTAAAATACAGTAACAAATACTTTTAATTTCAGGAAAAACGACGGCCCTTTCTTAGTATTTTCCAAAACTGAAAAAGGAAAATGGATTTGTGAAAGAAATATCCCAAGTATGACTTCTGGAAAAAAGGTTACTAATCCTATTGATTGTAATGTAAGTCCTGATATTTTTGGTGATGATGTGCTTGATGACAAGCCCAGATACTTTGAAATCCAGAGTAAGGATAATCTTATGTAGTATATGTAGATAAACTGGATCAAAAACTTTTAAAAAGAACTCAGAAAGGGCTGAGTGGGGTCTTACCACCTCCAAGTTTAACTGTTATACATATGTCGGCAGTTGATATTTTAGCTAAGTTAGAAGAAAATAAGAAATATTTTTGGAATAATGATGATGCTATTAGTGACAAAGTTGATAATGAGGAAGTCAAAGATATTTCTCTAAATTCAAGTAGTGAAAGTAATAGTTTTAGCAAATCTTTGTTGGTAAATGTAGATTTGGAAAAAGCCAAAGTTTGTGAATGGCCTGAGGTCTTGAATATGAGATATCATGGACTGCAGTAAGTATATCTAATCTTTATATTTTAAATAGATATGAAGTAAGTTTGTTTTTTGGGCCATTGACTAGTCATGCAAAAAATATTTTTATATTTATTTAAAACTACTATACTTATCTATAACTTTAATATAAATACAGTCAAAATCAGGGTTGGCAATTGATTTAAATCATGAATCATGATTTAAATCAGACGATTTTTTTAATTAAAATTGAGATTTAAATCAAAGTACGATAAAAAAAAATCAAACAACCAGGTATTTACAAGTATTTAATGAAATTTAAACAAATTAACTTATTAATCTACATTCTTTGAAAAATAAATACAGATATAAATTGCATTTTTATTATAATATTTAAATATAAACACTAATTTTCCAGCTTTTTCTAAATAAATATAAATACTTAAATAAATATACGTTTATTTGTTCCAAAGTATAGAGAAATATACAAATATATACCTCAAAATGAGGTGTGGAACGTGTCACACTATTTTAAAGGTTAAAAAATGTTTTTGAACAGTAAAATGAACAATTTTACAAATCTTAAACATTATAATAAAATATATATACTACACATGTAAAACAACTTACAATTAAAATCAAACAACAATCAATAAAATCCTATTTACATTAGCATTTTAACATTACACACTTACAACACAGTTGAAATATTCTGTCACAGAGTAAAACGGATTGCTACACAAGAATATTATTATCTTTTTTAGAAATATATTTTCTGGCAAGCACCTGAGATCGTGCGGGACCTTATTCCAAATTTTAATCAAACTTTTATGAACGTTTCTTTGTATAAATGTATATCTTGTCTTATCTAACATTAGCTCGTTTCTTTTTCTTGTGTTATAATTATGTTTTTTATTACTTTCAGAAAATAAGATCCCATTATTAGAAACAAATTTAATACATTCAAAAATATATAAATTAAAAAAACTAACCACAACAGTTAAAAGTTTTTTATTAGCAAATATAGGTCTACAACTATCCCGATTTCCCTTCCCAAATATTAATCTTAAGCATCTCTTTTGTAGTATCTGAACTCTCCCCGCATCCACTGAGTTACCCCAAAAAATAATTCCATACCTTTTCCTTGACATGATATGTGCATGGTACACCTGAAGTGCTGCCTCCATGCCAACTTCATTCGTTATTATCCTAACCGCATAGCAGTACCTTAAAAGCTCACTTGATAGACCCTCAACGTGACTTTTCCAGTCTAGTCTTTGGTCAATGACCATGCCCAGAAAGGATATCTTATTTGTAGTTAAGAAATCGGTATTACCTACACTGTAAACAACTGGCTCCGTTTCTCTTGCTGAATACTTCATTATTTGTGTTTTTTCTACATTCATTAATAAGTTATTTTTTAAAAACCACTCTTTCAAATCCTCAAGCGAGCCCTCAATATGTCTTTCAATATCAAAATAATTCTTTTCACTAATGATAACAGAAGTATCATCAGCATACATAACCAAGTGTTCCTTTATAGTCTCTGGCAGTTCATTAGTATATAGAATGTACAAGAGTGGCCCCAAGATGGAACCCTGAGGAACTCCTTTTTTACAACCTCTATATCTGATTTTATTAAACAACCTTCTTCATTTCTTTCAACTAGTTGCTGTTTTCTATCTTTTAAGTATGACACTAAAAGCTGTTTTGCAATTCCCCTAATACCATAACGCTCCAGCTTCTCGATAAGAATACTATGGTCAACACCGTCAAAGGCCTTAGACAAATCCACACAAACTGTAACAGTATGCTCATTTTCATTCATACAGTCCAAGATTCTTATAAGAGCTGAATAAATAGCAATTATTGTTGAACGCCTCCTTCTGAAACCATATTGACAATCGACAATTACACCACTCTCATCCAGGAACCTAATCAATCTTTCATGTAACAGTTTTTCAAATATTTTATTTATGTTTGATAAGAGAGATATTGGGCGATAGTTCTTAGGATTATCAGCATCACCTTTTTTTTTTATAAATAGCTTTAATATGTGCCCATTTTAGTTTAGTAGGAAAAACACCTGTCTGACATGTTAGATTTATAATATGACTAATTGGTTCAGCTATTAAGTCGGCTACTTTTTTAAGAAGGGCAACTGGAATCTCATCCTCCACTACTGACTTTTTGCTTTTTAGTCCCTGAATACATTTAATTACCTCATCTATTGTAGTTCCATATAAAAATATTGATTTTTTAACAGTCCGAATTTTATTGTAATCTGGAATTTTATTTTATTTATATCAGGGCAGGCATTCAAAAATGTAGAGTTTACTTTGTTTAGTATGTCCTTATCCGGTTTCCCTTATACACACCCTGATACCATCAAAAACAGTTTTTGTTTCCGGTTCTTTTCTTGTTAGTTTATTGATAATTTTCCAAGTTGCTTTTCCCTTATTCTTTGAATTTTCTATATATTTTGTATTATAGACTTTTTAGCGTTTTTAATAACTTTCTTAAGCATACTAGCAAAGATTTTGTAGTAAGCTGCACTTACCTTATTTTTAAGTTTTTGCTTATACAGCTGCCTTTTCCGAGCACATAAGGTTCTTATCTCTGGTGTAAGCCAGTACTTGGTTTGCATTCTTTTTGGTTTAGGCTTTCTTTCTGGTATCACTCTATCCAAAATCGATTTTACTTTGTCATAAAAACTATCATACACACGATTTACATCGCTCTCACTCAAGACACACTCCCTTGACTCACCCAATAGTTCATTTCTGTATTGTTCCAGTTTTGTTTTGGAGAAAAATCTCCTTGGAATACGTGGTTCATGTTTCTGTGTTGTTTCTACACAACCAAATTTCAGGACCTGAGCAAAGTGATCAGAAAGTCCAGATACTACAACTGAGCTGCCCCCGTGCTGAAAATTTATAAAAAAATTATCCAATAGTGAAGATGAGCGTTGTGTTACTCTTGTGGGTTCATGAATTGTTTTAACCAAATTAAAAAATTAACCAACATTAGGTCAATAAAAATATTTTTTTCAGTACTCACTTTCATTAGATCAATATTAAAATCTCCGCACAAAACTATTTTATAAAATTTATATTTTAGTTGTACATATGACAGAATATTTTCAAGACGCTCTACAAATATATTAAAATTACCAAGACAAGTTCTATATACACAAATAATGACAGTTCTTTCATTTCGATTTATTACACATGAACACTCAATCTGTCCTTCTATGGATTTTTCCTCTACTTCTATTAAGGCTTTGAACTTAGGTCCATTTTTCACCATTATACAGCATCCACCATGTTGCATTTTTTCCCTTGCATAGCCAGATATAATACTATATCCATCAATCTTGATGTAGTCACATTCACTCTTCTTCAACCAGTGTTCTGTCAAGCATACTATATCTGGTCGTATTTCACCTTGTTTCATAAAAACCTCCAGTTCCTCTACTTTATTGCGTAAGCACTGTATATTTTGGTGCATCACAGTCATAACGTTGTCATCTTCGTCATCAGGTATTACCTTCAATCTCTCGATTTGTGTTTTATTCCCCTGAGCAATGATAGGTTCGTCAGAAAGATTTAGTTTTTTAACTTCACGATTTTTGGCTCACCTTCCTCTAAACGTCTTTTTAAGTCCTCTCTTACTAATTTGTACTCCTGTAATTGCTGCCTTGTTTTGTCACTAGCAAAACCTAGCTTTGCATATCTAGGTTTTTTTCTAATGTTCTTTGCTTTGGCCAGCACATCTCTTACTTCTTTCTCTGATGACAACAATACTTTGACAGGTCTCGTTTTTCCTTGTTGACGTTTTCCTATCCGTACAACTTTTAGGTTTTCTGCGGATAATCCAATTGGAATGTCTTCAAATATTCTGCTTATCAATTTTCTACTCTCAGTTTGTTTCTTAAGTCAGAATGCACCAGTGCAAAAGTACTAAAAGTTCTTGTACTAAAGCTGAGGTTGAAATTGTACAAAGAAATTGTTTTAATAATGGCACTTGTTTTTCGATTTCAGGCTGGTCTTTTTGTGATAGCCACCAATCAATTGCCCCTACTCTCTCTGTTACTTCTTGCAAGAACATTACATTTTTAAACAGACTTGAACGGGCAATAAATTTGATTACTAACGGTAGCAATCCTGTGTTTCCATAAATTGCTTTAATGTTTTCTAGGGCCAGATCCTTTTGATCGGATGATAACTTGTATTTTTGATTCGATGGGTCCAACATATAACTTATAAAATGGTTTGGTGTTAATGCCTGATCATATCGGTCTTAAAATTTTTGAAGTTTTTGTAGGGGTAATTCTAAATCATCCTTGAAAATATGTTGTATTAGCTTCTTATAGGTTGGAGCGGAAACAAGCCGTGACAGAAATTTTTCATTTGGGACGCGCCTCGGCCGAAAGTTATTGTTATTAAGAAGGGGAAATATCCCAATAATTTGTAGTTTTAAGTGAGGGAATATAATGTACTGTGACAAATTAACTGTAAAAAGAAGCAAATTGTTGAATTAAAAAAAAATCAAAAAAAAATATGATTTATTTGATTTTTTTATTTAAACCAGTGATTTTTTAAATAAAAATCAAATTTTGCCCAACGCTGGTCAAAATCAAAAAACAACTATTTTTTATTCCATTATTTTATAAAAATCAATTTTGTATAATTTCATTTAGTAATTTTGTCCTTGTCTAATTCTGTTAATAACCCCTGAAAAATGATACCAAAGTACTTAGTTTTACAAGGTACCATTGATGTATATGCAAATCTACTTAAAAATTACTATTAGAAACTTTTATTTTTTTTTTACCCTATAAGAGTTTTAGTAACAAGTCTGTCACCATTCCTCAAAGATGAGGATTTTTTTCAAAAGGATTTTTAACTTTGAAAAGTTAAGCAGTAATTAATGTTTAAATAATTTAAATGTGACTTTTAAATTTAAAGGTAAATCCTTTTAAGTTTAAAAGTCACATTTAAATTATTTAAACATTAATTACTGCCTAACTTTTAACTTAACTTATTATAATTAGGAGCCCAATTCTGTAAGCAGTTTTTTTGATATTCCCATTGTCTATTTTTTTTTAAACAGTGAGACACTTATGAGTTACCTTTAAGGGCAAAAAGGATATTTAATCCTGATTTTCGCTTTCTCTTTTCTTATATTCTTACAGAATCCTAGCTCTGGGAAGTGTTTTACAACTTATGACATCATGTCAGTAATAATAATAATAATACTTCTTTATTTCAAATTATAATTAACAGGTTAACATAAAATGAAATGACGTCAATAAGGTAGCACTTTGGCTACCATTCCTTATCTAAAAAGTCTTTTAGGCTATATGGTTCGGTCTCTATTAAAACTTTTTTTAATGTCTTTTTCCACCTTGACACACTATTAATAGACTTCATTGTATTTGGTAAACCATTAAACAGCTTGATACACATATAATAAGGACTTTTTTCTGTAATAGTTAGCCGATGTCGTGGATATATCAAGTTATTTGCCCTCGTATTAGTTATATTTACAGATTCAAACTTGTCTCTATTTTTAAACAAAAACATCAGACACTCAAAGATATAAACAGCATATTTAAATATTCCTCTACTGATAGGTTTATTTGAAAGGTTAGGACGAAGACATATTATTCTTCTGTTTTAGTCACAATTGCAACAAAATATCGGAAGAGATTGTAGATTTATGTGACAAGTATCAAAAACGTTTTGTGGGAGCTGAATCACAATCTACTTGCACGGTGTTTGAAACACAAAACTTAAGTAGTCCTACTAAAAGAAAAATGGCAAAACCAAGATGGGGTGGCAAATCACCTGGTCAAAGGTTGAGTCATTTGGCAAGAAGAAGAATCACATTTTCTAGTGCAAATTTACAAGCCGGTGGATCATCGTTAGCTGGTTCAAGGGCAAGACAGATCCTGGTGGATGCCAAGTAAGTAAAATAAATAATTTTTTTTGATGAAATAACAATTTTAAAAAATAGGCATTAAATTTTTCATTGCTGGGATAATAGATAGTGTAGTGACTAAAAAACGATTTGTCTGTAAAAGGAGAGTTAAGGACTGCACTTAAAATTTATAGTGTTGGGCATAAGGGAGCTTTATTTAAAGCCAATTTAAACTGTAGTGTGTTTAATAAGATTCATTCTATGTGAATCTTGTAAACTGTAAGGGTGGGATAAACTGTTTAGTAAATTAACAAAAAATTGCATAATTATTTAAATATATTAAAAATATTGCTGGATTTTTAGGTTATTGGAGATTTTAGTTTAAATTGGAAATTTTGCAAACAACAAGAATATATTTGTACAGTGTCCCAAATTCGATTCTCATCATTGGGATCTCGGAATCTTGAAGATATACAAGATGGATTAAATAAAGGCAAAGTTGCGCAATTTCATGCCTATTAAAATGCTACCTTAAAAGTTAAAAAATTTTAAATACTTTCGAAGATTTTTGAAGAAAACCAAATATTAGTGATTTCATTTTTATTTTTTTATGACTATAGATATAACAAAATAAATTTTTCATTTTCATTGCTACTTTTTCTATTCTACAAGACAGTGTTATTAGATTTACACACTGACGTTTTGTCCAAAACCTGTTATTAATATGAAGTTTTCGCATAAATACGATACATCATTGGTTTTGGGACCTTAAAAGCTCTTAAAATACATAATAAAAAATCAGGGTTGTATTTTAAAGAATAAAGTTAATAATGGCAGCTTGAAGACAAAACGTAGGTGTGTAAATCTAATAACACTGCTTTGTAGAACAGAAAACGTAGCAATGGAAATGTAAAATTTAATTTGTTATATCTATTTAAATAGAGTCATAAAAAAATAAAAATAAAACCACGAATATTCGGTTTTTCCCAAAAATTTTCGGAAGTATTTAAAACGTTTGGGGTGGAATTGTGATCAGCATCAAATTGCGAAACTTTGCCTCCATTTAATCGACCTAGTATTTCTTCAAGTTTTTGGGATCCCAATAATGAGAATCGAATTTGCGACACCCTGTACAATGTAGAAAAAATGCATAGATTTTGAGTTAAAACCAAAAAACTGAAAAGTAGACAAACCCAACTCTATTTCAAAACTACAGCTGTTTAAATGGTTGCACTCCGTGGTTTTTTCATATTTTAGGGTGAATTAAACATAATATGAAACAAAAAAAAACCTTTTAACGTTGTAGTTACATTACCCCTAGTTTTTTTAGGATAGTCAATAACCTATGTTTCTATAGAACTTTGAACCTAAATAATATTTTTCTACTGCTAAAATTACTCTTAATAAACAATTTTCCATAAATTTTTCTTTGTTCTTCTAGTGTCACAACTAAAAAAAATTACAGTTTTTTTTTCATATTTTTAGGATAGTTAACTTAAATATGCTATTTTTAAGAGCTTTAAAAACTTTTTCTCAAATACTTATTGTGTTCATTTTGATGGTTTTCAAATTAAAATACAAAAATTGTTGGGATTACTTTCAGAAGCCTTTAAATGGAGGTGCGATATTTTATTTCATTTGCCATAGAAAATTTCATGATAAAATTTAAAAATATTATTTAACAAAGCTTTAATATAACCAACATTTTTAAGGAAAATTGAATTATTAAATCGCCGCAAGAGTCCCAGAAAAAGTCCGAGAAAAACTCCTAGAAAAACCCCCAAGAAAACCCCCAGCAAGAGTCCAAAGGTAAAAACTCGGACACCTTCCAGTTCTGCCAAGAAGAAGCTTGCAATGCGATTCAGGAAACTGACTGGCGAATTTGAAAAATCGCTGCCGAGCACTTCCGAGATGTCATCTACACAAAGAGCTTTATTTAACAGTCCAGATAGGAGCGAGAAAAAAGAAAATAGCAATGGCATTACTAAAAGCACTAAGAGGGCCTTATTTCAAAGCCCAAATCGTGATACACGTTCTAGTCTATTTACAAGTAAGTTCCTACATTTTATAGTCTTTTTATTTTGTATTAAGGCCATTGGATGCGATCACATTTTTAATAACATTTTTGGGCTCAGAAATTAAGTCAAAAATATTTGAAAAATATATAAATAGCGCATTATATGCAGAATTTTATGCGGAATCAATTTCTGTAAGAAAAAATAGGTGTTAGTATTTAATAGTTATTTACATAACAAGGGAGGAAAGTGCCTTTTTTCCTCCCTCGTATAATTTGATGCACGACGAGGAGGGCATTAAAATCCAAGGGAGGAAACGAACTTTACTCTAGAGGAATGTATATAATTTTTCTTACTACTTTTCATCAAATTTTCAAATATTATTTTGAATTTTGTGTTCTATTATTTAATTGTGGTTTTGACTGTTTGAATAAACCCCTTAAAAACTTGTCAAAGTATAAGCTAAGTTTTGACATTGATAATGACAAGACATAAATCGATTGGCAATCTCGGCTCTAACAGGGAGATCAAAACTGTACCTCCCTAGGGAGGTAGAGTGCTGTTTTCTACCTTTATTTAGGGGTTGACAACGGTATTTTCTAAAAAGGTAGTAGAAAAAAATTAACATCACAGACATTACTTTTTTTTAAAACACTGTATACAACAAAATTTTTAGTATTTTTTTGCTTATTGAGCCCAAGGCCAATTTTACTGAGATTTTATATATGAGTGTTTTTTGGGACGCTGATCATGAATCTAAAGTCAAATTCCCAAAGTTGGATTTGGTGATGAGGTATATAGGTAGTTAACAAAATCCTTTATTGAACACAAACAAAACAGGTAAATAAGTACTGTTTTAAAAAGTAGGTGCTTTTCAACTGCTTCCCAAGTTGTACCACTGGTTAAAAATCCCCAGATAATTTTTTTGGTGGTGTTTTTTATTAAAAATAACGGCGAAAAAAACGTAAAAATATTTTTTTCCCGAAAAACACTAAATATTTTACCATAAAATATTCCACTTTTGGTGAAACAGAAAAAGAAAATTTAGAAAAGTTTGTGTAGTTTTAAGGTTATGTTTGAGTGGACTAGGAGTTTCAGACAAAGAAACACCAATACCATATAAATTCGATATATTTCTCATTTAATAAATTTTAAATTTTAACAACACATTATAAATTGGCTTCAACTTTAAGACTATGGTTATTTAAAATAAATTACTGTTGTGATGAAGGGAATTAGACAAAGCTTAGGATTTACAAATTATTATTCTATACTAGTAACATATAAAAACTCATGGTTTAGTTTATGGTGGAAATATTATACTAAAAAATGTAAAATTAAATTTTTCTTGATGTCTATTTTTAAATACCTAAGAAGCCGCCTTCTGGTAATTGCATACTACCATTTCTTTTATTTGTAGGTAAATCTCAAGACTTGTCAACTTCCGGAGACAAAAGCCAATTAAGAAGAGCTCTGTTTACTTCGCCTAGAATAATGTCACCTTTAAAGGGCAAAAAGTCTCCATATAATGCTCTCCAATTTGGATTTGACAAAAAGAGGAAGCGAAGCGAATCTGATGATATGCGGCCCTCTAAGTTTTCTAGAAGTATGTCAATGGATATAAGACCCAGTAGCTCTGGTATTAATAAGTCTATTTGCCGAACTCAGAGCGAATTAAATATTTCACTAAACAGAAGTCAGTCGCAACTTGAATTAAGTGATCAGCATAAAAAGGTAGGTTTGTAAAAAAACAACATACTAGAAATAATAAATAAGAAAAAATAAAAGAATGCAAAGCACAGTTTCACGATGGCATTCTTAAAACAGCAAAAAACTTTAATAAAACAGCGTGGAACATCATAAATAATTACGCAAATAAAAGTGAAATTAAATCTTCAATAACTAAAAGCCCAGACGAATTTAATAATTTTTGTACCACTATAGTGGATGACCTAGTACAGGGAATCCCTAAAAGTAATCTGGACCCTATCAAATGCATAAAAATGGGGGTGGCCAACTCAATATTTCTAAACCCTTGTACAGAGGCGAAAATTTATGCCATTATAAAAAATCTGAAAAGCTCATTCAGCTCTGATGCCTATAGTGTCAGTACCGATATTATAAAAACTGTGATTGATATAATCTCTGCACCAGTTGCTCACTTGACAAACGCTTGTATGGAAAAGGGAATATTTCCCCATTCACTGAAATTAGGAAAGGTCATACCTATTTTAAAAAAGGCGATCCAGCCTGCTTAGACAATTACAGATTTATAACAATTACTCCCATAATATCTAAAATAATGGAGATTGTCTTAAAAGACAGAATATCACTGTTTCTAGAGTCAAACAGTATATTACATAAAAGACATTATGGTTTTCGAGCTGCAGGATCAACTACACAGGCTGTCGCAGATATAACTCACGCTGCTCTTAGAGATTTGGACATGGGTATCTGTACGATGGCTGTCATGTGTGACCTGTCTAAGGCGTTCGACAGCGTGTCCCACGACATTCTACTTAGTAAACTGGACAAGTGCGGAATCAGGGGGAAACCGCTTGACCTCATTAAATCATTTCTCTCTAATAGAGAACAGTACATTGTTATAAACAGCGACAAGTCAGGTATCAAGGAGGTTAAGCATGGGGTGCCCCAGGGTTCAGTGCTTGGGCCGGTAGTATTCATTATTTACATGAACGATCTACCCAACTACTTGGAGAAGATATGCAGATGATACTACGCTTCTGTGTAGGGGGGCAATCGATGATCTGAGTGGATTGTCGGGGGACGCATTGGCGGAGGCCAAGGAATGGTTTAGTTCTAACCGTCTTGCACTGAATCAAAGTAAGACAAACAGGATGGCCTGGACCGGTAAAAGGGTGAGATTTCTAAAGATAATGAAACCATAAAATTACTGGGTTCAACCTGGATCCTCAATTAAACTGGAGAAATCATGTTTCTTCCCTTTTGTCTAAATTGTCTAGGCTAGGTTTGTGATTGGAAGATTGAAAGAAGTGGTATCCATGGAGGTATTAAAAAAGCTTATTTCGGACTAGCATACTGTCACCTAACCTACGGGGTTCTGGTGTGGGTGCAAGTGGAGGGCACATGAGGTACTAATAGCGCAGAAAAAAATAATCCGAGAAATGTGTGGTGTGACATATGATGAACATGCCCGACCACTGTTTATAAACCTTAAAATAATGACGGTTACTTGTGCATACATCTTGGAGGCAATTTTATGGGTCCACAAAAATAAAATCAATTTTAAAAGCGGAGCGGATATACATGAATATTCTACTAAAGCTAAAAATCAGTTAAGGCTACCCAAGGTGAATCTGTGCAGAACGGCCACCGGTGGAGATTCTCTACCTGTTAAGTTATATAATAAAATACCCACAAACTGGAAAAAATTTAACACTGAAATAATAAAAAGGAAAGTCAGAGGCTTCCTCATCGCCAACGGTTTCTATGAGATTGGCGAGTTTATTGATTGGACCGGCGAATGGAAGTGAGGGTATATTTTGTTTATTTCTGTGCCATGTTTGCCCTTTTTAAGGCTAAGTTATATGTTTTTTTAATTTGTTTTTACCTTTTTACAATTTTACTATTGTGTTGACGTACCAAAGCAAATGTATTTTGTATTTTTTGTATGATTTGACTACTTTTTACACGGTTTATCGCGGTATTTAAAAAACTGGACTATGGCAGACAGAATATTATTGAAACGTTTTAGCACTCGTCCTCTGCTCAATCATCGGACTTCAGAGTAAAGAAGTAGCTCTCCATATTGACAGTTAATTTCATCGCCCAAAGTTTTGAATAGTCTTCTTTTTAACGCTTGCGCTCGAACCTTGTTCACAATTTTTACCACCAATTTTATAACGTTGTTTAATTTTAGAAAATTTCCACATAATGCTTACTGATGCATATTCCAGTGGTAACTAAGAAATTGTGGAAAACTTCCATCATTACGACATAGCGCCACCAGACCCTTATTACCACCACCATAGCTGGAGCATCATCGGTTGTCAAGCCTACCATTTTCGATATTGGAATTTTCTCTGATAAAATAAGATTTTTGAGGTGATAAAACAAATTCAGTCTAGTAGTAGGTCCTTTTAGTGAAATAAACTTCAAAAGATCTTCTTTGATTGTAAATTTACTAAAAACCATCCTGAATAAGGCCATCTGGGAGGTGTCAACCGTATCTGTTGATTTATCCAGTTGTAGTAAAAAATAAACACAGTTATCTAAGTCACTTTTTAACTGCAAAAAAATATCATTGCTCATTACTTCTACTCATCTCATACCCCATCACTGTATAAGCAGAAAGTTGCATAGATTTTATAGCAGACACTATTTCGTCCTTATTTCTAAAGTTGGCAAATAAGGAATCTGCAGCTTCTAAAAACGCCTATTTTATGATTTCTCCGTCTTCATAAGGTTTCTTTTTTGTACAAATATCTGGGACACACGGTAAGATGCTTCAGTTGCAGCCTTATTTTTGTCGACCGTTTTTAAAAATATTTACTATTGACCAATTAACTGGTTTTAAACTGTTTCAGTTTTTCCTTCCTAATGGCAGAATATAATGGAAATGATTTTTCAAAATTCGAATGTATGTACAATTTTATGATGTCTCTTAATATTTTCATTTTTAGCAACGCAGACAGAGGTATTACATAAGAAACATACATTTTTACCCTTGACCTCTGTAAAGAAGTATTCCCATCCCGAATGAAAATATATTATATATTATAATATATATATATATTATATATATATATATATATATATATATATATATATATATATATATATATATATATATATATATATATATATATATATCCGTTCAAAATAACCCAGATCGTTCTCGAACAGTAGCGCGCTGATCGGTTCCAGCCAATTCTAGCATGATGACGTCGCCGGCAAATCACTTACCTCAGTGTTGCCGCTGCTTGTGTTTATTATGAGAATTTTCAAAATTTGCTAATACTCATTTAATTTTTACACCTCTAGATTTTCTACAACGTGAGCTAACAGAATTGCCTTTGCGAGCTACCGGTAGCTTTCGATCGACGGGTTGGCGACCACTGCTCTAGATTTACGTTCATATTTTTAGTAAAAAGTCTTTTTGTGCGTTACAAAAACATAAAAAAATAATTCTGTTAACTTACAGCCACAAATCCGGTATAGTCTGTCTTGTCTGAGTTATTCCTACCTTGGAAAAACTGAAAAAGAAGCTAGACGAAGACGAAACCAATATAAATATTAGCCGTGCCACCCCCCCATAGAGTTGTTTGTAAAATGGGATTTAAATACCGCCAAATAGACAAAAGACAAGTAGTAATGGAATCGCACAGATTACGCACTTGGAGATTTAATTACCTTCAAGAAATTAAAATATATAGGTTAGAAAACAGATCCATAATTTACCTTGATAAAACATGGTTCGATACACACGACACAGTATCCAAAGGATGGGTTGATTCCAGTCAAAACTGTCAGACGAAAGCAACTTCAAATAAAGGAAAACGCATTACCATAATACACGCTGGTTCAGAAGACGGATTTGTCCCAAACTGCTTGCTGTTGTCTGCAAAGGATATTAAGGATTCTTGCTTGGATTATCATAAGGATACAAGTGTAGAACTTTTTGAAATCTGGTTTCAAAATGATCTTTTAAAAAATGTTTCAAACAACAGTGTTATTGTCATGGATAACGCAAGCTACCACAGCCGTCTGCTATACAAAGCACCAATTTCATCAAGTTCAAAAACTGAAATCCAGGAATATTTGTTAGGAAATGATATTTATTTTGAATTCAGTTACAAAAAACGCATCTTTTGAAAGTCCTAAATTCATACGCAATTAAAAAACAATATGTATGTGATAATTTGGCTGAACAGGCTGGGCATACTGTCTTACGGCTTCCTCCGTATCACTGTATGTTTAACCCATTGAGCATTTGTGGAACCAAGTAAAATCAAAGACCAGAGCAGAAAAGGTTACACCTACTTTAAGTCCCAGTGTTATAAATTTGATAAAAAATGTAATTACTAACATACCAGTTGAGAGCTGGAAAAATTCACTACAGCACATTATAAAAATTGAGGACTCTTACATTTCTATCCAAAACAACATAAACCCTATTGTAATTAATCTCAATGATGACTCTGATAGTGAAATAAAATAAGATTTAGATATTTAGATTAAAAATTTAATTATGTATAGATAATGGAGTTATAAATTTATTAAAACTTTGCATATATTTAATTTCTTAATGTAATTTTAAGATTATACTTACCTAAATAAACAATAAATTATAAATCTTTATATTATTAAAGTCCGTCCCTAATGTTCTGTCCTTTAATACCTACCGATCCGCAGTTTTATTGCTGTCGGCAGGTATAATCCATAAATGAAGGCAAGAGCTAACACGGTATACTTTGAGACAGACTATACCAAGCGCCTCACACCTAAAAAAATATTAGTCCGGTTCTGTAAGCCTTGTATACCTACTTTCTCTCTGTGCTTAGCATCATTCGATTCTCGTGTATTGTTTATTATTAATATAAACTTTCAAATGCATAATGGTAACAAAGTTCAATTCTGTTTACAATGAAATTAATAGTACTGTCATTACCTTATCGTTTGGTTTTTGGTTTCATTTTTAACTAAAATCTATAGGGTATTTATTTACGAGATAGTTAGACTTGTGCTAATACTAACTAGTAAAAAAATATGAGTGACAATCTAATTATAACAATACCACAAGGAAAACTAAAAGGTGATGTACGTCTAGATTGCAATGGAAAAAGTTACGAGAGTTTCCAAGGAATTCCTTATGCCAAACCACCATTGGGAAACCTGAGATTTAAGGTATATGATTTAATAATTATTTAGATACCTCCATTGCGGCTTACACTGCACGAATGAGTGTATTTTATTAGAAATTTTTTAGCCTATTTTCCCTCCATTATAACTTCGGTCTCGTTTCGCATAAAGCTATTAAATTTAAATTCACATAGTTATTACTTATGGAAAAATTAACAATTTTTTGCCAAGTAATCTCTAAGATTTTCAATTTTGAAAATCGCCCTGACTCAGTGACTGACTGATTCACTGACTTATCAAAATTATGAGGCACTTCCCGAGGGAGTAGAAACTTAAAATTTGTTTTGTAAGTGGGTTTCAAGGCACAATTAAAGAAAAAAATCTAAAAACTGCAAAATTTTTAGTCGGAACGCCCTGAAACAGGGCCGTGTATTTAGGGAGATTAAGATTTTCCAGTCAGATTAAACCTAAGTTTTTGAGGTCATAATTGTCTTAGAGTTTAAAATTCATTAAATTAAGCCCTTTTCGCACTTTTAAATCTAAAAACAATATTTTGGATTAGGGTCTACAGTTTACCAAATTTTATTGAAATCGGTATTATACAGGCATTAAATTAGATACGTTATTCAGAATTTAAATTTACGTCATAATCTGAGGTTATATAGCTCGGTAATTTCAACTATGGTGTTTTCAAAAATTATCCTACCCTATAACCTATAACCTTTTGTCATATTAATAAAAATAAACGTTTTTGATTCCTTAGTAAATATTTATTGCGTTATTCATTTTTTAATTTAATTTCTTAGCAATTAAATATTCCTTACAAAAAAGTGATCATAAACGCAAAACACCTGAATTATAGGGTTATTTTATACAACTCTGTTAAAATAATAAGGTTAAATTCCAGATTTTAACATAAATTTTAATTTTTAACAGGGTCATCTAATAAAATTTTGCTTTTACTTCCAAAATAAAGAAACTTGTCATGTATAATACCGATTAGAGTAATTTTTGGTAAAATGCTGTTAGAGGGTTGTATCACCCCTACTTTTACCCTTTCAACCCTTCAAATTTAATTTTCCTTAAAAACCGTTTTTTCTTTTTTACGGGATCTAATAGGTATTTTGGGTCGCTTAATCCGAATCTAACCTCAAAAACTAAGTCAGAGGGGTGTAAGACCCTTATTTTCACTCTTTTAACCCTTATAATTTAATGTTTCTTAAAAACATTGTTTTTTTCATTTCTATAAAATATGATTTAATTTTTGACGTTAAAATCGGATTTAGCGGCTCAAAATACCTACTAGATCCCTTAAAAATTACAAAAAAGGTTATTTTAAACTTTTTGGGTTAATGGGGAGGGGGAAATTGTGTGGTGGCCTTTCTGAACAGATTCTTAGCTAAAAAAAAAATCTCTTTTTGTAGAAACCTCAGCTTTGACCTTTTTTTTAACACAGGAAACTCGACCAATCTAATTGACATTAAACCGATATATCTTAAATTGGACTAAAGGAATGCGACGGATTTTTCGTTTTTGCTTGGAATGAAATAAAGAAACGGACAAAAAATATTAAAACTCATCAGACCTCGTGTCGTTAGAAGCCGTTTTGGTCCGACGTCAAATTAAAAGGGCTACAAGTGAACTTTAAATCGTAATTTTGCCAAAACAAATTTTATGAGAAAAACTTCTAGCAAATGGTTCTTCATCAATAAGCCAAGGAAGATTTGACATTTTTTTTGAAACAGTATATATATATATATATATATATATATATATATATATATATATATATATATATATATATATATATATATATATATATATATATATATAAAAATATATATAAATATATATATATATATATATATATATATATATATATATATATATATATAACAGGGTCCTGCAGCTCACCTCCCGTCTTATGTAGCTCATTTATTACTTAATGTAAAATTTTCATATTTTGCAGACGTCACCTTTAACCTACGTTGCATTTAAGGAAAATAATTTTGGTTATAAGGGTGTCACAAAAAAGTGTGACGTCACGATGGTGCATTTTTTTAAATGGAACACTGTGTATTTTTTTGTATATTTAGGTACCTCCTGTGGTTATTTATATTCCACCAAAATTTTGTCAACATAGGTTCGGTAATTTCAGAGGAAAAAAATAAAATATAAAAAAAAACTGTTTTGCACCATTGAATTTAAAAATGAATAAAAACACCAATAGTGGTTGATTAATAGAATTAAACAAGGAACTTACTAAGTAACGTAATATTAGTCGCTTAGGTCATGTTTGGTTAATTCGAACTGTACAGGGTGTCCAAAATTTAGTGTCAAACTCTTCAAATTTAAAAGCACTTTATTTTTCTTATTTTAAATATAAGCCCCTGTATATTTTTAGGTCCTTTGATGCAGATTTAAAAAATAAACATTTTTCTAATTATAACCCTATTAAAATTCCTTACACATTAAACGTTATTCGTTGAAAACTCATTTTGGCATCTATTTTAATAGTAATACCATTGAATAAAAGTGATAGGTGGTTATGAAAAAAATTTATTAACATTGGAGTTTATTTAACTTACAAAATCTTATTTTGATGTATTATAAAAATTTGAATAAATTACTATTATTTATTAATTGAATTAAATTAATTTAAGAAAAACCTTGAAATGTTAAATAAACCTAATTTTTAATATTTAATACATTTGGGTAAATTTAACCAATTTCTAGGTAATAATTAACGTTATTAGGAAACTCTAATGTCAATAAATTGTTTTTCATAGCCACCTATCATTTTTATTCAATGGTATTACTATTAAAATACATGCCAAAATGAGTTTTCAACGAATAACTTTTAATGTCTTAGGAATTTCGATAGGGTTATAATTGGAAAATTTTTGTTTTTTAATTCTGCATCTAACGAAGTAAAAATATACAGGGCTCATATTTAAAATAAAAAAATAAAGTGATTTTAAATTTGAAGAGTTTGCCCTTTAAATTTTGGACACTTGCAGTTCGAATTAACCAAACATGACCTAAGCGATTAATATTGGGTTACTTAATAAGTTTCTTGTTTTAATTCTATTATTCAGCACATGTATTTTTATCCATTTTTAAATCATGGTGCAATACAGTTTTAATATTTGATTTTTCTTAAAATACTGAACATTTGACCAAAATTCTGGAAATATAAATAATCACAAATGATATATATATATATATATAATATATATATATATATATATATATATATATATATATATATATATATATATATATATATATATATATATATATATATATATATATATATATATATATATATATATATATATATAATAAATATATAAGAATATACATTTAAAATATAATAATAAAAATTATATATATATATTATATATATATATATATATATATATATATATATATATATATATATATATATATATATATATATCGGTACTAGTTTAAGATCAATATAAATGTTAGAGTAAGTATATATTTTAAATAATTTCTAACATTTTTAAATTATATATTTAATATTATTATATTTATTTTTCTTTTTTTTTTTTTATATATTTTTGAATTAGCGCACTATTTTCTTAAGTGATGCAAAAGTAAGCAATCAACTTCAATGGTCAAAATAGAAAGTATTCTCTTCACACCATAGGAACAGCAAACGACATAGATTTTTTCTTGCGATAAATCCACTGTACTAAATTTACGTGACAACTTACACAACAAACATGAGGAGCCCAACTTTTATCTTGATCCCCAATTTGGCACCTAAAATATAAAAAAGAGACTTTTTTGACTTTCTCAAATATAGATTTAGCTTGGGACTTTATAGTAAATCGTCCACATATATAACAAAACTTCGGCTGGATTTTTGCAACATGGACTACTCGAAAATGCCATTTTATATCAATATCGACTTAAACACTTGACTGTACTGTAAACGAGACAAGAAACTAAAGGTTCGTACAATACTGTGAAAATAACCCATCTGCGGTCTTGTTGTACTTTTCGGTCCTAAGTCAGGTAAAAATGATTTCAAAAGACGCGTTATATATAAGACAAGCAGGTACTTTAAAATGGGACGTGCTAGGCCATTTCTGGAAAAAAGTGTTTTAATAACTTCCTAAATAAAACGCATAATACGCGTTCTCTTCGATGTTACAAAAATTATGTCGACTTGTGTTATTATTAGCTATTATAAAATTTTGTATAAAAAAACTTCGGAAGGAGTATTATATATATCCCTAGTAGGTACAAAAGGTTATTTTTAGCCAATGCAAGAGGCCTATTTTTTATCGTATTTTTGGTAGTACATTAAGTATCTATTTATTTTAAAATATTTAATATTATAGATTGGTTACATTTTTAATATCACTAGACACTTGCAGTTAGTTACTGTCATTATTAAAATCCATTTATTAATTATATTAACCTCGTTTTTATCCATGAAGTACATAAAACTTCAAACAAGTAAAATAGCGTTTAGATAAATAGAAAATGACATAAAAAACAATAAAAATAGTTATCACCTATTTTTTTTTTAATGAACTATTTTACATTGTAGTACTTGTTTTAAGTATCATGTAGTTTAGCATTTTTAAGTAGGTACGTATTATCTCACAACTATATAAATATGCACTTTAAAAAAGTGCGAATCTACCTAATTAACAGATAAACTGTTACCAAGTGTGCTACGTCTATTTTGTCAACATTATTACAATTTGCATAAAAGTTTCTTTAATTTAATAATAATTTAGGTATACCTTTCTATACAAAAAAATACAAAGGGTGGTTTTATGGCTGTGCCATTATTAGATTCCCTCTATTTGGGTTTTTGATTTGGGTTTTTATTTTTCGGAAATTTGTCTCCAAGCTTTGATTTTAATAAAAAACAACGAATTTCTGTCGAAAAAATTATATAATATAGGAGGCATTTTTCCAGAGGTCCGAAAATGTGTCCGATAATGCTGAAAAAGATTATCCGTATTTATTGAATGATTCTAAACAATTTTTGTTAAATCAAATTTTTCCTGCACCTTTTATGAGTAAAAAAACCTTTTACGTGAAAAATTTCGGAACATTATGGCCGTTTGTGGAAATAATAAAATTATGTTGCCTTTCATTTTTAAATAGGCAGTCTTATGGGGCTTATCAAGAGGAAGATTTTGAGCAAAAAAATGTATGCCAAAACTCAATCTTGCGCCCCTTATGCAGTGGCGTCGATAAGGCCCCCGGCTCCGGAGGGCCCCCGGCCGCAAAGAGCTGTCGAGTTTTTTAGGTGAAAATAAAAATTTAAATAAAATTTTAACACGGGAATTACATCAGTGATTTTTTAAAAATTATTAACTAAGTCGTTGTGTTTGAACTGTTACGAGTTGAAAGAATAAATTTTAAAACTATCGTGCGTCGTAATATCTTATAGCACAGATAAAAGAAAAGACTATCTCTCTATGCTTTTAGCGAGCAATAGCACTATACTTGAATTATTAAGAGTAAAACAAACCAGGGGCATGGGGGGAGAGAGAGAGAAAGATACGGATATAGGCAGTTTTCACGGACCTTCAAAATATTTTAATCAGAATCATTGATGTCCTGCGTACATTGGCTATATAGGTATGCTCTTTACCTCTTAGGGGTCATAGGGACGACATCAGCAAAATAGGTCAACCTCAAAGTGGAAACTTTGCTACTAACGCATTAAAGAAATTGAGGGCTAACTTTCTAGATATTTTGGAGGATTCGAAAAAGTTCGCGAGTTCCTGAAATATATCTCATAAATTGAAACAAAATCGTCAGAGAATTGTAAAGAAGATTCATGACGAAAGTGCTTCTGATCATAGAATTAAAGATCCACTGAAATCTTTTGAAGTAAAAGTGTTCAATGCGTCTCTAGATGTTGCTCTAAATCAACTTGAAATAATATTCACTGGCCTGTAAACTATTTCCCAATATTTTTCTTTCCTCTTACTGCAGATTTTGAGTCATCTGTCTAATGAAGAACTGAAAGAAAAGGTAAAAAAACTTGTAAAAAGATATTCTTTAGATTTATCTAATAATCTAAAAAATCAGGTAATTCCTTTTAAAAGCCTGTTTGCAAATGAAATCGACCAAAAGAAATCTATAAGAGAAATCGCAAGTCTTCTGCTTGAAGAAAACGGTTTCCTTGCAACGTGCCTTCCAGATCTGACAACTGCGCTCCAATTGTACTTGACACTACCGGCACAGCTACCGGTGTAAATCTTGCTATTCTAGCTATAGAACATGAAGAAACACGTTAAATAGACTTGAACACAATTGTATATAAGTTTTTTCTATTAAAAAAAAGAAGATTGAGGAAATTTTAACATTATTAAATTCAGTACCTACAGCATTTTGTTCTCTTTCAATAATTTAAATACATGAAATTAAGCTTACATGCGAATTTTGATTTATAATCCCTCTTTTAAGTATAGTTTAGTGTAAAGTTAGCATATATGCCTATAAACTTAACCTACATAAAACGCTGATAAGAGCGTTTAATTTTTTTCAAATATAAATAAAATTTCTTTTCTGTAGGGGCCCCCACTAAATTTTTGCAGGAGGGCCCCACAGTTCTTACCGACGCTACTGCCCTTATAATCATTTTTGCGCCGAAAATTCTTTTTTTTTTTTATAAAGTTTAGAAACAAAGTTCCGGAAAATGGAAACTCAAATAAAAAATCCAAAAAGAGGAATCGATGGGCAAATTTAAGACGAGAATAAAAAATACTAAGCCTAATTTGGTGACACAGTGTCGCTTCGTCACACCCCACTCTTAAAAAACTATCAAAGCTGCAACTTGTATTTTAATAATTATTATTTAATATTAAATTATTATAACTATTTTAGCCACCCAACCCCCAGAAAAATGGCTTGGTATACGAGATGCCACAAAAGAAGGACCTGAGTGTTATTCAAAGAATTTTGTTACTAGAGCTATTGTGGGGTCTGAGGATTGTTTGTTTTTAATTGTTTATACTCCAAAGGTAACTAAACTATAGGATGGTTAAATAGTTTTTAAGGATAAAAACAAAAACAAGCAGTTGAGTGATCTAATAATTAAGTGGTTAGGGACTATTTATTAATTACGTAAGGGTCCCGAGGGAGAGAGGAGTTTAAGAAAATCTATACATGCTTTTACATAGAAGGGAAGGGGGTAAAACCCATTCTTACGTAATATTTTACATGTCGAAATTTATTATTAAATATCTAGTTCTATTTCGGATGCTAAAGGGTTTTCTTTATTCTATAATGTGCACTTCGATTTACATCTTATTATAGAAATTTTTATTGTTTATTAAAATTTTAAAATGTTAAATAGGTTCATTTTTACCCATTTTAAATGTTATAAATAGTAATTAAATTATAGTACATTCTACCCGCGTATTAATTTTTTTTACTCATTTGAAAAAGAGTAAATAATTCTTTGATTTTGAATAATTATTCAACAAAACGAGATTAAATATCACATAAAAGAGGGAGGGAGGGTTCAAGAAATCTTATGTACCTTACATGAGGGTAGGGGAGATCAAAAATCGTTAAAATCATCCTAACGTTATTAATTAATAGCCCCTTAAGGGTATATATAACTAGACGAAGCTAGCCTTTCCAATAGCTGAGGTAATAAAATAGGCAATTGTGCGCTGAGAAATTGAGGGCTGTTTATAGAAATTTTTTTGGTACTCAAAATTTAAAAGCAAGTAGTGGGGAGTCAGAAAAAACACCAGAAAAAATATACTGAACATTATTTAACATTTTTTCTTGCTTGCTTTGATCCGCACTTTTCGCTAATATTGTATAAAAATCGAAGATATACAATTTGTAAGAAGATATATAAAGTTTAATAATCCGTTTACAAAATTTAAATCGGACAATTACATGTAATATGCTGGATTGTTTAAAATATCACTGCAAAATATTTAAACTGCTATTTAAAAAAACTACTTATTGAACCAATCCAGCTTTAGCCTTTTGAAGCAACAAATTATTAACAATCATTTTCCAACTTTAAAAGGGTGATACATTTTTAACAAAACGATTAATTTTAGCGGATTTCCGAATTTTGCAATGCATCTTATGATATTAACGCTTCAAATTTTTTAAAACCTATTTTACCTTTTCTTTTAATTACCATTTTTTTAGAAAAACAAAAAACAGCTTCTGCCTGTAATGTTTTGGATTCATGGCGGTGGCTTCACCAAAGGATCTGGTGGAACTGACCTATATGGCCCCGAATATTTAGTGGCCGAAGATGTTGTCCTGGTAACTATTAACTACAGGTTGGGACCACTAGGTAAATATTATAAAATAGGCAATTTTCTCAAATTACCCTTGAGAAGTTGGGTGCAATAAATATGTTAATGCAGATCTTTATGCTGTTTTCCGTCCATAATTGATAAAATATCACAATGTTCCGAATATACAATAACGTATCCCCTTGTTCCATCCATTCTTAACAGGTTTTTATCTTGGGACAGTCCACGAAGACTGATTTCTAAGTACTAACGTACCGTGGGTGTCTTTAGTGTGGTGAGAGGGAGTTTGTTCACACGGGACTTAAATTTTTGGAGATTGGGAGGAGAAGGAAAAACTTCTGCGGGCAGCAGGTTCCATAGTCTTGACACTCTAGGAATAAAGGAACGAAGAAAGCGGGAAGTTCGGGCCTCTCTAACTGAACTGTAAAAGGATGCATAAAAGTTGCACTACGTGTTTCTCTGTTGGGAGCTGCCAGAGAAGGAATTATAATGGCCAATTCCTCTGAGCAGAAGCCGTGAAAATACCTATAGAAGAGCGACAGATCCCCTACAGCTCGACGGTGGGCAAGAAGAGGAAGCCTTTCTGTGAGCGTTAGACCATTAATAAGACGAACGGCTCTTCTTTGAATGGTGTCCAGAATGCTAAGTGTTGTAGGGGACGCCATTTCCCAGACATAAGAACAATATTCTAAAGAAGGTCTGATTTGGGATACATACAGAGTGTACAGATTGGAAAAAGAGAAATATTTTCTGGCTCGGAAGAGGAATCTAATCTTTTTTGAAGCTGCTGAAGCAATGAATGAAATGTGTTTGTGCCAGTTGACGTTATTCTCAAAAGTAACGCCGACAAGATTAAACGACTCTTTGTTCTGCAGAACTTGGCCGCTCATATGTAAGGGATGAGCATTTGCAGACTTTTTTTGCGAGAGCGAACATGACTGTTTTCGAGGCATTAAACTGAACAAGATTTTTGGCGCCCCAATCCAAGATAAGTTCGAGGTCTTGTGAAAGAGATATCTGCATTGACCTGCGCTAATTAACAAGTTTATTTTAAACAAAATTATAATGCACTGTTTTAAAATTTTATTTAAAAATGACTTAGCTAAATTAAACTGTAAATACATTTAGGAATAAATTATCAAGTATCCGATTCGTAAAACCCTGACAGATACCTATTTAAGATGTTGTTTAAAAGTTTTCCAGGATCTATCGCGATGACTAGTTACCACCTAGTAACAGTTACCATCATTAACATTCCATTTCTTTAGTATGGACCAGTTCTTAAAGGCTTTAAGCCTCAATGTAACGTGAGTTTAGTTAAAGTCAATTTATTAACTCGAGACATAAAAATTTGATGAACTAGCAAAGTTAACTAAAAGATTGCAAAGTGAGTGCAAAAAATAAACAAACAACCAACCTTTTTGGAATTGGTTAAAGCCAAAATCCAACCGGCTGACATACCTTGCCATCCTAGGCAACAATAGATATTAAATCGATGGCTTAGTAGAGTTCGAACGCTGTTAGAATGACACCGATACGTCACGGTTTTATACAGGGTTTGCCATAAGAGACCGTGACGTATCGGTGTCATTCTAACAGCGTTCAGAGTCTACGACAACCTCGTATGGCACAAAATATAAATTTTACAGGAGACAGAAAAACTGATTTTCTACATTTTTTTTACATATCAGATCAAGATTATAGAAGATAAAATGGGTAACTTTATTTTCCATCACTTTATTTTTACATAAAAATTGTGACTAAAGTTACATAGAAACTAAATTTTTAAACTAAATCGGATTGAAAATAGACTAATTATATTATTCAGTTACAATTTTTTTGGAAAATACATGACAGAAAGATCAACTAGATATTTCGCTGCCTCAAAACGGTTTGTTAAGAAATAGGCTTCAATAAATATTATTTCACTAAAACTGAATAAGAAGGGAAAGTCTTCATATGCAAGTAAGTAGTTTAAAGTAAATAATTCTGCAGCCCCAATATAACACACAAGTGACCTATTAAGTCCATTAACTAATGCAATGGTTTTGCCAGTTGGTAGATCTTCTTTTTCAATATATCTGAAAGAGAAAATGTTTATTGTATATAAGTTACTTTACACATTACTTTAAATTATTGTGATTACTACTGCAAAGACAATAAAAATTTAAGTGTATATTTTCATGTAATTTTTCTTAGTCTATTGTCTTTTAGACTGATTATTCTGTAATCTGCACACTGCCTAATTTAAACTCTTCTATTTTTCTCCTCAATGAGCTAATATATACCGGGTGTTGCTCCGCCGAGCGGGACAGGGAATCCCATGTAAATTTTGAAGTAGTCAAATATTGGCTCCCCTAATTATTTTAGAAAAAATGCTATTAGGATTTATTGAAGAGCACAATAAGTTCCACCCAAAATGAAAATTTGAGCATTTTTCAACCAACCAGTAAAGAGTAAACTGCTTAATTATTTCTGCAATGTAGTATCTCATTATGCACCCTGTACTCTAGAAATCAATAATAAAAACACCATATCGATTTATCAGTGACAATTTAGATCATTAATTTATAATGTCATTGCCAAAACTAAACAATTTTATACGGGAATTTCAAAAAGAATCCTCGCATTTCATTTTAGTTTACAGCTAATTCCAACACATGCACTCACAGTTACGCAAGACAATAAAACAAATTTGTCTACATTTAGAAATTAATTTATGACGAAAATATCAGGATTTAATCAAATGCTCAAATATTCCTCCATTAACTGCCAGACAATAACCCAAACGATTAAAAAACTCATTTCTTACGTTGGTTAGTTGGTACATCGATATTCTGGTACATTCAGCGGAAATAGCATTCCTTAACTGGTCTAAATTTTCATATTTTTTATTAGTATAAAGCTTAGTTTTTAAATGTCCCGATAGAAAAAAATCGTTTGGCGAAAGATCTGGAGACCTGACTGGCCAAGATATTGCGTGGTTCGGGCCTACGATGTCGTTATTAAATGCGTTGTTCAAGTATTCGCGCACAGCTCTGGTACTGTGTGCTGGACAGTTATCCATTTAATACCAAATCTCTTGATTTTCACGAGCAAGGTTGTTCAAAGCAGGCAAAATTTGTTCCTCTAAAAGTTCCAGAAAGTACTCCGCATTCAAATTTCGGTCAAGGAAAAATGGTCCAAGGATATGGTGGCCGAAAATTCTCGCAAAAACATTAATTTTGGTAAAATTGTGGATATTGAGTCCTCGTCTCAACAAATCGATTTTGGTTTTCGTTACTCCAGTACCGGAATGTTGGGTTCGTTGTTCAATGTAAAAGTGCATTCGTCAGTAAAGCAAATATTTTGTAAAAAACCTTTGCCAGTGTTTGTCCTCTCCATCATCTCAAAGCAAAATTCCTGTCATCGTATTTCGTCTCCGTCTCTTAATTCTTGGTGTCTTTTGTACTTGTAAGCATGGTATTTACATCTTTTTAAAATTCGAGATATTGTGGTGTGGTCTTGTCCAGTAATGTTCTCCAGTTGTCTCGTGCTAATGTTTCCTTCGACCTCCTCTACACAAAGTATCACGTCTAAATCCCTCTCGTTTAGTACAATTTGTCTCTGATTTTCACGTCTATTTTCTTCACATTTGCAATTATTGATTACTGTGCCTGTAGTTTCAAATTTTTTTATCGTCCGTTCTATTGTCGATTTACTTGGTTTTGGCCTATTGGGAAAATAGGCTGCAAACATGCCCGCTACTCTTCGATAACTATTTCCCTGATAAAACCATTTTATAATAGTGATTTTTTCTTCATTTGAGTAGTTCATTATATAAAAATGATGTGACATTGATCTGACAACTTAAGAGTAAGAGGTTTAAATAAATATATATATATATATATATATATATATATATATATATATATATATATATATATATATATATATATATATATATATATATATATATATATATATATATATATATGTATATAATTTACTTATTGAAAATTAAATCATAGATTACTGGGTGTTATTGGAAGTAAGTCACAAGCTACCATTCTAATGTTTTATCTATAAATTTTAAATTTGGGTGTGTTTTAAAAGATACATAATTTCGTGCACATTTTAACTGTTTATTTTATTGGATACTGCTCATCCACCATATTATTTTGCGTCAAACTATATTTGCAACGACGTATTACAAGTTGAATTTAAAGTTACAATGGCGGCAATATTGGAATATTTCAAAGGTGGACTTTTGTACTACCTTTTTCTAAATTGCCAAGAAGTTTTAATTAATTGGTTGCAATAAAATACTGTCGTTTTCCTTAATTATCTTTTAACCAAGTGCTATCTAATTTATTGTTTTATCATATAAATAGTTATAGTTATCAACAAGATAATCGTTAAAAAAACTAATGAACAAAGCATGATTACAGTGCATATGGAGTACATTATATCCTATATCCAAGTCAAAGATTTTAAAAATCTATGAACATTTATAACTAGAGTTTAAAATTTAGCTTCTGTCATGTAAGTAATTTTATTTAACATGTTTTTTTATTAATTTCCTTTTTTTAGTTTAAAAAAGACTGTAGATTTATTAATACCAGTAAAAATTAAATTTGTTTTACATTAAACAGAAAATGGTTTATTATTCATTGCAATAAAGGCAATACTTTTCAAAGTGAAATTTTGTTAGTACTATCGTTTTATTTCTTAAAAAAAACTAATCTTATTATTAGATGAGACTGCTCACTGCTTAGCCACGCATAGTAAATAAAAAAATTCTGTGCTTAGCTCGCTGACAATAATTAAATGTTTGGTTTATTTTTATATTCACAAATTTCACCTATCATCCTCACTTTCTAAAATATGTTCATTTGCGTTTGAGATAAACACCTAAACAAAATAATAAATTGCATTCGTAAAAAAAAGTGAGTAACCATAGATACTAACTTTTTAAACCCATGCAATACATTTTTCATTTGTGTCTTTATCAAATGAAAATGAACAGATTGGATAATTTGTTCATTTTTGATTGAGAAAATCACTTGAACTAAAAAATATACATTGCATTGGTTCAGTCAGTAATCACGGTTACTTACTAGATGTGTTTCTCAATCAATAAGACACAGATTATAGATATGGGACAATCTTTTGGGCTGCATTTTATGGTAAAATTTTACTTTACGGACATGACGCCGATTTTCATGAATTTTTGCATATAAAGGTTTTCTGGGGCGCTGATCACGACTAACCTCAAAATGGACATTTTCCCAAAGTTCCTTCTTCTTGAAACTGATTATCATCAAAAAGGAATATGCACTGATTGGGCAGTTATATATTGAACAAATACACTTAAATTTACAAAAGTTTATAGCTTATTTTTAGTAAAAAACACCTCAAATAAATCCAGGTTTTATTTTTTTTAGTACTTAACCATGAATTAGGCAACCAGTTATGCATCATATATATACTTACAAGATAAAGAAAAGCGAATTCATTTGAAGTGATTTTTACTAAAAATAGACAATAAATTATTGTAAATATAAGTGTATTTGTTTAATAGATAAGTGCCTAATGAGTGTATATTCCCATTTGATGGTAATCAGTTTCAAGAAGGGATAATTTTGAGGTTAGTCCAGTTGGAGGCCTAGTAACTTAAAAAGCAGAGGTTGCCGGAAAAAACTGATTTTAGATTTGTGATCAACACCCCAAAAAATCCCCGTATGAAAATCGGTGTCAAGTCCGTAAAGTAAAATTTTATCCATTTTTTTATGCATGTATTTAAATCCAAGAATGCCAGATGTAAAATTTTTTTAAACCTACAGGAACTATAAATGTAGCTGTCATTACTGCTTACCTTTTAACGACTACCGACTATGTCTTAATGGCTTATGTTACTGCAACTATGTATGTACCTTTACCCCTTTTTGGAAAACACCCTAAAGATCCTTAATATTCAACAATTAAATGGCAATTTAATCGTCTATAAAATCTTACTTTGTCGCAAAAAATTAATCAAGTCTTACAATCAAGTAAACCCATAGCTTTATCACAGTTTATACCGTACACGTTGTACGGTATAAACTGTGGCTTTATGGATCCACTTTTTTCTTTATATTGCAGGTAAACAGTTCCTTTAAAACACAACTTGGCAACGCCGCCAGTATTCAATATAATTTCATTGTGCAATGTTTTTGTTTATGAAACATATTTTACCTAGTATTTACACCTTCGGATTGAAGTATATTTTTTAAAGTAGTAGCTTCTTGATCTATTCCCACTGTGCCAAAAATATAAACGTGACCTTTTTTCTTTAAAATCCACTGCAAAACTCTGAGGGAGTTTTGGCAACACCCGCCTGGCGAGACGTGCTGCTCCAAACTAGAAAATAGAAAAAAACTTATGTGTTATTTACTATTGGTAAGTGATAAGTGCTTTTAAGGAATTTATTTTACCCCTTAATGTCGTTGCTTAGAAGCTTCATTTCCTCTTGTTCTATTTCTTTTTGTCCATCGGGATTTAGGTTATATTTTTGAATCAGTCGTAAAACCTAACCCCTTTTTTATTCTGTGCGTAAAACATCTTTTGATGAAACTGTAATATCCAGCAGACGGTTCCCAAACGCCAGAATAGTCTTCATAATTCTGTATGTAATATTTCGTTTGAAATACGGTAATTCCCCGCAGATGTGTTTTACGGATAATCTACATAAATTTCAAATGAGATGAACTGCGTGAATTTATAGTTTAGAAAGAGACGGAGTAATAAAATGATAATCACAAAAAACCCTGCGTATTTGCTTTTCGTTATTTTGCGTCAGTTTTTGTTGACTATCGTATGTGTGTAGTGACTGGTAGTGAAATTAGACTTTGGGTTATTGGTAATTAGAAAATAATATTGGTAAATATAGAGTAAATGATTCATTACCTATAATAAATACACTAGTGATTGGTTTTATTAGACTTCTAGATCACAACGTAAAAATATATTTTGTTAGTCATACATTATTTTAAAATCTGCCTTTAGATAAGTAGATAGCTTCTTAAGTATAATTGTTTAAATAAGCATATTCTTATCGTTATTAGTTTAAATACGATTCAGATATAGTGCAAAATATAGTTAAGAAAGTGGTCCCAAAATTTTTATCACTGTCTAATCAGTACCAAACGACAATTTTTTTTTTTTTCAAGGTAAGTGCCTAAAAAATCAATACAAATTGGAAATCCCACTAGTAAGTGGTATAAAGATATAAAAGAAACAACACTTTTTAAAATCCTGATAAACAGACTGCAGTTATCCAAAGTCATGTGAACATTACAAATGAGTCTTTGGTTGGCTGTACCCAAATCAAATTTATTTATTAAAAAAAAGTTCTTATCTGGTGCAGATTTTATTGATCACACTATATATATACACAGAATGGTCAAAAGAGTTTGGAACAAATGGGTTTGTTGTTAAAATATTTGGTAAAATTTTACTTTTATACAGGTTTTTTTTTGGGACGCTGATCACGAATCTAAATTCTGTTTTTGAGTTATAGGAAGGCCTTGAAGTGGACTAACCTTAAAATTCTCCCTTCTTGAAACTAATTACCATCAAATGGGAACATACACTGATTAGGCACTTATATATTAAACAAATACACTAGAATTTGCAATAATTTGTTGTCTATTTTTTTAGTGAATGATGAATCCACTTTTCTTTACCTGATAAGTATTTGTATGGTGTATAACTGGTTGCCTAATTCATAATTATGCTTTAAAAAATAAAAATCTGGATTTATTTAAGGTGTTTTTTACTAAAAATAAGAAACAAAGTTTTGTAAATTTTAGTGTATTTGTTTAATATATTGATGGTAATCAGTTTCAAGAAGGAGGAATTTTGGAAAAATGTCCATTTTAAGGTTAGCCTCATAACTCAAAGCCTTGGAAGCCTCATAACTCAAGAACCAGAGGTTGCCTGAAAAATATTATTTCAGATTCATGATCAGCGCCCCAAAAACCCCGTAGCTTATATAAATCGGCGTCATGTCCGTTAAGTAAAATTTTACCTATCATTTAAAATTTTACACAAAGCAAAATTCTTCGGCTTGTTGAAAAAAATATTGCCATGAGATTTTTTTTATAATTACTTTCGTAAGATATCCCAGAATAAGGTTCAAGATGTGGCCTACGCGAAAAGTTATTCCAATTTTTTTAACAGTTTTTCTTGACAAATTGCAAAAATTACTTTTTCCCCTGAACAATTTTTTTTAGGTTTTATGGTTCATTCCTAACAAAATAGGTCTTTTTCTTAAGTTCATTGTTTTCGAGTTAAAAACAATTTAAAATTAAAAAAACGATGACGATTTTCAAGTCTCAAAAATATAAGTAAATGTTATGATTGTTAAAGTAACCAAGTACCTAAATTAAAGTTTAAACCTTCATGGACAAGTTCCGATAAGTATTTTGGCATTATTTTATTTAAAAATATTGTTTTTTAATTGTTGATGAAGCGCTTTCGACAGGGCGCGCGATCGGTCTACCTCGTTACTGTACTAAATGCAACACCAGCATTAGTTTTTAGGGTTGTTTTGAAACAATCTGGTAATTATACAATTTTTTATTTTATTAAAGGTTTGTATATTTGTATATTTTAAAAAGGTAGTTGTTTAGAGTCGTGGCCTCACCTATTTTTGGCCATAAAAATTCAAATAATAGAGATATTTATATGATTTTTTTGTTCTATTTTTCGTTGTTAATTTTTGTTTTGAAAATAAAAAAAAGGTTATTTTTTAAGGTTTTTGTCAATAAAATGCATCCATTTAAGTTTGGCAGTTTCCAGTGATTTGTTTGCCATGTTGATTTTAAATCCCAAAAAAGCGGGACCGCGATTTTGAACAACTACCTTAAAAAAATGTTCCGAACCTTTTTGAAACGAAGCATAGACACCAGCAAAACACCTCATACTTCTTCTTCTTTTTATACATCCCACCAAAAACAGATAAGGCTTGATCTAAATCTATAATTAGAAAATTAAGTAATTCAAATATAAATTATTCGAAATAACTACTAAAAAATCAAATTAATTTATAAAAACTGAAAAACAGTTGTTACCAAAATGTATATTCAAAAAGTGCAGGCCCTCCGAGAACGTTGTTGCATATATAATTCAGTCGCGCACGCCCTCTCATAAGCGCTTCATTAATAATTAAAAAACAATTTTTTGAAATAAAATAGGCCTAAAATACTTATTGGGAACTTGTACACGAAGGTTTAAACTTTAATTTAGGCACTTGGTAACTTTAAAAATAATAACTTTTACATATGTTTTTGAGCCTTGAAAATCGTTGTTTTTCATTTTTTTTTAAATTTAAATCATTTATAACTCGAAAACGATAAACTAAAGAAAAAAATTACAAGATAACTTTTTGTTCAGAATGATCCAGAAATCCAAAAGAAATGTCCAGGGCGAAAAAGATGATTTTTGCAATTTGTTTAAAAAAAATGTTTAAAACAATTGGCATCATTTTTTGGGTAGGCGACATGTTAAAGCTTATTTTGGGATATCTCACGAAAGTTATTATGAAAAAAATCTCATGGCAATATTTTTTCCAACGAATTTGAGGTTTTTGCCTTGTCACTTTCCGAAAAAACAGTTGTGCATGTTAGGTAACGTAAAAAACAAGTTGCCCCACGTCTAAGCTACAGTCCTTTATTTTAACAACCCTCTTTTCATGTTGACAGGAAACTTTTTTTACGTATAAGTGAATGGAAGGGTTAACAAATTTTTATGTTTTTTATCACATGAGCTATAGCAGTAATTTTACTAAAATTTGGGATAAGTACCAAACACAAATTAATGTACTATAACCAAAAATCCTGTGAGAACTTGATTCAAAATTTTGGAGCTAATTTTCGCCATAAATTTCACTACAATTATCGCATGCGTAAAACGACTTTAACAGGACAAAACACGTAAAAGCAAGAACAAAATTAGTTTTCCGTTCAAAACCTGCAGAAAGCCGATTTTCACAAAAATTTGTCAGCTTTTATATTTTTTTTCTTAGTAATAAAGTATGCCACATTTTAAAAAAATATGAGTCATCAATATTAGGTATTTCAAGTCTAGTAATGATGGTGTTAACGCAAGATAGCAATTTTTAAATTATTTTTTGATCTTTTTTGCCGCTGTATGGGCAACTGAAGGCTTTAGTCTGTATTATTAACATATATTTAAATGTCTAAATAAAATGATTTTTAAAAAATTATATTTACAGTTACGCCTTAAATGTTATTTAGGATCAACTTTTACTTTTTGTATTTAAAATATTTTTAATGTTATAAAATCTTTTTGTAATGTATAAAACAATTTTTTTCAAAAAAAAGAACCTAAGAAACCAAAAAAAACTTGTGTTGGGTTCCCCCCTTTCGACAATCATAATTTTCGTTTATTAGATTATTCGTTTTTGGCAGTAATACAGTTAGGAATATTTACTAGTTGAGGCAGGCATCCCAAACTTTGGCGCATCTATATTTAACAAATAATTAATAACCTCAGCCCATCCATATAGCTGGCTTTGTATTGTTTCATGTGTCCTAGGCTACAATCCAGAAGGGAAACCCATATAACTGAAAAGTAATCCTAAAACTTCTTTATTTTGATAAACTTAACCATTATATTACATCAAATTGACATAAGCGACGTATTCTTCTTTTTTTTTTAAATAACAGTTTAAGAGATGATGCTTCTTCTGGCACTGGGTTATAAAGTAAATTTGTAGAATGTCAGTGAACATAACCAATTTTTGTCAGTAGAGATGATTTTAATCCTGAGCCATTGCTCCCGCATACTTACATTATAGGAATTTATTTGCATATCAAGCTACTTTTTACCTGGGGACATTCCACGAAAGCTTAAAGCCATATAAAACTTGTATCCTAAAAAAAATTAACATCAACTATACTAAAGACAAGGCGCGGTGCGCTCGACACCAACGGCGGCCATGGAAGCCCTCCTAGGACTGCCTCCTCTGCATATTTACTTGGAGAGAGAGGCAAGGTGGGCAACCTACGGACTCTATCAAGCGGTCAGTAATAAACCGCAGGCGTGTCATATGGAGAGCACCAGTCTCCTCAGGAATGTCCTGACCTGTGACAGACTGGGAATGCCCTCAGACAGACATAATGCCTACAGCAACCAATTACAACCGGCCCTACAGTGTAGTCTACCCACAAAGGGAGGACTGGAGTCGAAAAACGACCGACCTGCTCCGGGCTGACATCTGTTGGTACACCGATGGCTCCAAAACCAAGGACGGTGTTGGAGCTGGAATATATGGACAGAGGCCGAGGGCAGAGTTTTTCTTTAGTCTGGGCATTCTGGCAACCATATTTCAAGCGGAGAGATTTGCTATTGAGATGTGTGCTAGATAGCTGGTTCATCGGCACTGCACACGTAAGACATTTAAAATATTCTCCGATAGTCAAGCAGCTCTTAAGGCTCTTGAATCCAGCCGGTGCAATTCAAAAACCGTCTGAAATTGCAAGGATGCGCTGACCAAACTGGGTCAAAATAATAAGGTTACACTACTGTGGATTCCTGGACACACCGGCCTAGAGGGTAATGAATCCGCAGACCTCCTTGTCAAAAGGGGGGCGGAAACAAAATTCACAGGGCCGGAACCGGTCATCGGTATATCTTATGGAACGGCCAAGCAGTTCATATCAGCTTGGACACAAAGAGAAAATCTTTATAAGCCTTTATAAGCCCACCGAACCAACAATGTACTGTCAAACTACTGGAGCAATCAAGGGTACACCTTAAAACTCTAGTGGGACTGTACACGGGACACTGCAGATTAAAATACCACATGCACAACATCGGCCTAGTGGAAGACGCCGAGTGCCACATGTGCATGGAGGGGGATGAATCGGCACATACTGTGTTCGTGCCCTCGGCAATGACACCTTGTTGCCGGGGGAGTTGAAAGATCTCTCTCCCAACAGGATCATCAGATTTATTAGGAGTCTGGTGGGAGAAATATAAAAGGGTGTGAGCCACAATAGACCGATCGGTCGCGGTGGAAGGGTGTTATACCCACTCACTTTAAACCTACCTACCTACACTAAAGATACATAGGTTTTCTTGGTTTTGGTTCAACAAAAATTTTTGTAGCCATTGATAAGTTTATTTGATTAGAAATTTTACGCCTAATCTTCAAAATGGCCAAACCATTAAAACGAGTATGTTTGGTAGTCGAACGTAAAAAGTTCTTAGGTAATTTAAGTTTCTTTTTGTGCTCTTAAACAGCTACTGGTTTGAAACAAAATTTAACATTAATTTTAGTATATTGCAATTACCGCAAAATTTTCGTCAGTAACCTCAATTAGTTAACTGAATCCTCAAATTCTTGTAATTTTAAAACCACAATCAATGCAGTCACACAGCTGCCTTCATGTATTGTTTTTTATTCGTCTGAAAAGCTACTAACAATATTTTTTAATCATTTTAGATAAAATGGCGACAACGAGTACTACTACGTTTGAATCTGAAGACGAACATAGTAATGTTGGTAAGTTAAATAAAATTAAACTACTTACGAAGTCCCAAAAGTTTCCGATCAACCAACTTCTTGTTGAGGAAATTAGATCCTACCCTGCGCAGCACGTGTCCTGTCATTGGTATTAATATATGTGCTATGATATCACTGTGCATCAAATAGTATGCTTTCGATAGTGATTTTTTTGTTTTTCAAAATAACTTTTATTTATGGGTGGAAAATTCCCGAATAACGGAATAAAATATATTGATGAATATGAACACAGTGACTATACAGGGTATTTCGGAACAATGTTTTATATGATTGAGAAAATACCATAAAATCATTGTGTTCATATTCGGTTTTTCGGGAATGTTCAACCCCTAATCAAGGGTAATTTTTAAAAATTTTCGATAAAAAAAGATAATAATCATCTTGGTTTTTAATGACAAGTAATTTGGTAACTATAACATGCTCAGAAACAGGCAAAAAAAGAGTTTTTTTGTGGTTACTCTTTTGCATATGGTCTAAAAATCGCATTTAGAAAAGTTCATTTTTATATTCTAGAAACAACCCCAATTATAAAATTTATTTGGAAAAAAAAATAAGATTTGACAGATATACCAAATCATTACAGCCATGCCTCCTAGCATTGGATTTTTAAATTAACCCTTGATCTACCGCAGGCCGAAAACTTTTAAGTCCGCCCACGTATATCGGACTACAAACGTAAACAGTGTAATTTTCTTCATTCTTTCCCGGGAATTTTTCGTACAAAAGACGTGAGAATTGACCAAATAATTTGTAATTTGGCTCTCCCTGTATAAATGCCTTCAAAGATATACAGGCTGATTCAGAACTTTAAATTTATTTTATTTTAATGTTAAGTATTAAGTTACGTTGTAATTGGTACAGTGCGCAATGAAAACGACATCTGAGGGCTGCGTAAAATCATGCTTGAAAGCCGTGGGGAATGTGTAAGATTATTTATTACATTTATTTATTTTTCATAAATAAATATACAGGGTGTCCCAAAAGTAATGGGACACACAGCAACAGCAGATTCCTTAGGTCAAAATAATGCAATTTACGTAAACGTGCCGTATCCCAAAGTTGGTAATAACCAAGATACAGGGTTTTAAATTTTTATTTTGTTTTCATTTTGTCGTAATAATTTCTTAACCAAATGACAAAGCGGTACAAAATTGGGGATCCGGAGGTTCTTTGAGGCGAGAAATTTCTATTCGTTCATGCTTTTGATGTTGCTAGTAGAGGGCACCAGCTACGGCCTACCCCACTTGTTTTAGATGGCATAACTTTTTTAAAGATTAGTATATTGACCTGTTTATTAAAAAATAAATTACTCTAATTCCTTTTGCATCAAAAATGTATACTTTATTTAAGTCTCTAGGAGCAACAATTTTGGAGATAAACGCACTTTAAAGGACCCCGCAATTTTTTTTATGGAAAATGGGCTTTGGCCAATTCTTTTCAAACTTTGCAAAGTGATAGTTCTTAACACTCTGACCAAAGCTACAGGCACAAACTCTAAACTCCTTTAACCCCCTCACCCCCAAAGGTCACTGGGGATTTGGGAACCTTTGAGGGTGATTTTGGGGGGGTTAGAGGGGTTTCGGGTTTTGTGCCGTGGAGACTTTTGATCAGGGTGTTGAGAATTATTACTTTGCAAAGTTTAAAAACAATTGGCTGAAACCCATTTTCCCTAAAAAAATTGCGGCTTCCTTTAAAGTGCGTTTATCTTAAAAACAGTTGCTCCTAGAGACTTCAATAAAGTATACATTCTTGATGCCAAAGGAATTATCATAACTTATTTTTTAATAAACAGGTCAATATGCTTAAGCTTAAAAAAAGTTATGCCGTGTAAAACAAGTGGGGTAGGCCGTAGCTGGCGCCCTCTACAAAAAACCCCCGGATACCCAATTTTGTACCGCTATGTCATTTGGTTAAGAAATTATTACGAAAAAACAAAAACAAAATTAAAAGTTTGACACCCTGTATCTTAGTTATTATCAACTTAAGGATAAAGCAAGTTAACGTAAATTACATTATTTCGATCTGAGGAGTCTGCTGTTGCTTTGTGTCCCATTACTTTTGGGACACCCGGTATATAAACCTGGTCAACACTTCTGGTTAAATCTCCTAGGTGAAAATTGGCGGAATTTTAGGAATATTTATGCAATTTTGAGGTTATGCCAGTGTGGCGTCATAACTTAAAAACTAGCGGGTTTGACAAAATCGGCAATTGGGCCGATAAGTAAAAAAATCACTTGACAAACGTATGAGTCAGGGGCTTTTCTATTATACTTAACACAAATATATACTTTACTTACTTAAAGGCTTTATAGCCATTTTCTCTATTCACAATCACAGAAGACTACACAGACACTAAAGTCAGTTCTGCAGACACTCCTTGATTACTTATTCTATTAAAAAGAACTTTTTTCTTTTTAAAACTCGCAAATCATTAAAAAAATTAAGGAAAAGACAGGAACAAACAATACACGGCAAGAAACGAGTAAGTTTTTCTTTGTTGCGTCAAACTGAAAGTTTCGGCTAAGCTCGAACCCGAAAGTCGTTTGGCTAAGCGGAAAATTTGGTTTGCTGGGTTAGGTTATACACTACTTATTCTTTTCCCTTAACTTAGCATTTATCCAATTTTTCCTTTTTTCTAATTTCCAACTGGCAGTTGGAAATGTATAAAATTTGCAGTCACTATTTCTGCCAGTATTCTTACATTTAACTACACAACAACTATTATGCGCCATTTTTAATATTTTTATCTAATTGTTTATATTTAAATTAAGCATGATTTAACAAAAATTTGACCACAGCGAGCGCTGCAATCGATTTAGCTGTCCCCACCGTATACTCCACTCCCTTCCAATAGGTTTTGTGTCATTCAGTTTATCTCCCTTTGCACTTATTACATAAGTAATTTTTACTACACATTATGAAATTTATTTAGTTACATAACTATTATAATTTCTTTAGGAAAAAGTATGATTCAAGAAGCAAAACTCGATAGAAATGAAAATATACCGCCGCAGCCTACCCAGAAAAATTTGAATAGAGTGCCGGAAAACCTTGCTGCTAATACCATAGAAAATGGAAGTGAAACGTTGGCAACTCAGCAAAGTTTTCATTCTACTAATTCTTTTAATGGGATGGAGCAATCATCTGTTTCCGCGTCTATGCCTCAACCACAATTATATCCAGTTGATATTGAAGAAAGTGTAAGGATCTTGCTTCAAATACAATTTTTAAAAAAATTATAATAATTTTTTTGTTTTGGAATGGCATAAAATTTTAGGTTTTGAAATTCCAGGAAATATTATTAGTCCTGTAAATGAAGGAACAAAGCTGTAAATAAAAGTGTACAGTTTTTTTATTGTGGCGCAATCTTTAGGTCTCCCGCTAATATCTGTCAAAATATGCGAATTGGATAATTTTTGTTTAGACAAAAAAATGAAGATCGCCTTGTAATCTCCAAAAATGGTCTTTATAATTTTTTTCGAAAATCGATAGTTTTTGAGATAACGAGACCCAAAAGTCCCCTCATTTCAGCCGCCGCTCTACCACTAGAATGCCGCTATCTTCATGGATTCACTTATAAGCGGGCGGACGAATTTCTCCATTACTCGGGCAATAATGTACATTTTTTAATCATTCAAAATTTATCGGAATGGGAAAACCCGTACCTCATCATTGCATACGAGTTTGGGTCCATTCTGATTTTTCTAAAATATTAAAAAAAAGCGGTCAAAGTTTTTTTTCACAATATTTTAAGAGTATCTCATTAATTTAATGATATTTAAAAAAATGGTTTGTTATTAACATTTTTTTTATAATTAGACCTTAGCAAGTGTTCAATGATCCCAGAAAATTTCCTTCACTATCTTTTTTGCGTTTTGATAAAAAAATGTTTTGCCCATCTGTATTTTTTAGTCGTTTCCGGAGTTTTACCACATCTATCCAGTGTGAGATGTTATGGATTTTTCGACGGCCGTTTTTGTGAAAAATATTGATGTTGCGAAAAAAAATGTTAAGGACCATTTTTGTAGATTTCAAGGTAATCTTCATTTTTTGTCTGAACAAAAATTCTCTATTATGGCAGATATTCGCGCGAAACTAATTTTTTTGACTTTGGGGGGCCATTTTCAGCGGGTTCCCACGTCGGAATCGTGATAAACTTTTTCTCGCTCGAAAGCATCCGCAAAGACCTAAGAATTGCACCACAAATGAAAACTGTTCAGATTTATTTACAGCTTTGGATACTTTCAGGTCTTCAGTTACTAGACTATATAGGCATATAAGTCATATAAAAGTCTTTCCAATATTTCAGAGCGGTAGTTAAAAAAGCTAATAGTATGACCAAAGGTTGACTTTATTTAGTAGGTGATAAAAGCCAAAGATATGAAGACAATTTTGTTCAAACTTATACTAATAAGATTCTTCAACTAGTCACAAATGTTAGCATTTGCGAGAACTTTGCTTAAAGAATGTGCTACATCAAAGAGAAAAATTTAAAAAGTTAATATTATACAGTATGTAATTTAGGAAAGTATTTTTTAATGAAAATTCATTGCCTCTCCTCTGATCGTACCTTGTTTTTTAAAGGGGAGGGGGATAAAGGCTAAAAATTAGATTTTTGTATTTTCTGAAAGTTAAACATCCCAAGAATATACTTCCAAAATTTGAAGTCGATCAGAGCAAAACTTCAGAAGACTTAAAAAAAAGGGGCTCAAGACATCGAAGTTACTGCAGGAAGTTTACTCTATGGAGCTTGAATTAATGATTTAGTGTAAATTGAAAGAAAAAATATATATATTTTTAGTTTTTTAAACTTTGCACGCGTTTATCTCGAAACTATTTTTTAAAAGATCGTGATCACTGCCATATAAAAACTACATTACCGATTAATTTCAAACTTGGTACACATTTTCTCCATGTAATGTACCTCCCCCCGTTTCGTTTTGGTTTTTTTCACTTTAAGGGGGTTTTTTACCTCTAAAATGGCAACATTTTTGTAAAAATTCGCAGTTTTGACTTTGAATGACAACTAAAATTTTAAAATAAAAAAAAACTAATTAGAAAACGGCGGGGGAAGGTTTTTATGATACTTCGACTAAATTCTAATGGATTTTGATTTCCGATAAGTTTCTGCTGAGATACAGTGATCACCGCATATGGTCTACTTTCAAATGCGCCCTGGAAAAAGCTTCGACACCGGCTTATTTATTAATATTTTTTCACAAAAAATTTAGAGAATGTTGTTAAAACCATACTTATTAAGGTTTAAATAAATTAGCTTAAGCCATATTGCTAAAAAATCATAAAATGTTTTTTTCACGATTTAGCCTTTATCTCCCCTCCCCCTTAAGTTTTCATTTTTTAAAGGTTGTGAAATAGCTAAAATTTGTAACTTGAGACAAGCAGTGTAATAAAAACATTAAAATAGTCTATTTGACAGGTTTTTAAAATCCATTTTATATTATGTAGTGGAGTTTAATGAACCCAGTAAAAGTTTTTTTTTTAATTGTGGTACATATTAGCTGAAAAATATCAAATTAAAAATTCAATATTTAAATTGCGTGCCAAACGCTACTTTGACAATATGGCGCTGCAATCGGTTCGGTGACGTCACTTGCCGGTATTCTAATCTGTCACACATATCATCCACATCCATTTGTTGCAAACAAAAAACGAAAGTGCGATTGGATTTACATTTTATCATGCATTTATGAACAAATGAGTTGCAGATAGTGTGCAGTTCTAAAATGTACAACATCGTCGTTAAAAACTCCGAAAACTATTTGTAAGTGTTTCAAAGAATGTCGCAGGCCGAAAGTGGTTGCAACTTTCTTGGAGGATCCTAATGATATAGCAAATAGTACAAATATTTTCTTCTGTGAAGACCATTTTAATGTAGTACATAATCTTTATATTTTGTAATAACTAATTACATTCAGAATGTAAATATTTTCGTTATTGATTTGAGGTTATAATACCTCTAATGTTTTTTTATTCACAATGAGAGAAAAGAAAATGAAAAATTCTGAAGCCAATTTGTATTACATATTTATTTACACTTTAATTATTTGTAAAAACCAGAGTCATAATTATCAAAGAAACATTTAAAACAATAATTATTACATCTTGTGCAACATATAAATGCCGATTTTTTACTATTACACGGGTTTGTAAGGTATCCATTGAAAGAAATACATCATTTACATTCATAAAAACGTTTCTGTCAGTACCTAGTTTTGAGTAAACTAAAGTTACAATTATTTAATTAAAAAATTTAATATAAATAAATTTGAGAAGTATTTTAAGGATTAATAAATTAAAAAAAAAAAGGTAAGGGCAATCGAACCGAACCTCCGGTTAAAAGTACGAACCTCCGGGTTAGAAGTATCGAACGCTACCGCTGAGCCACATGGCTGTCTGCTTTACAAAATCGTCCATGGTAAAGATACTTGACAAAGTTTGTAAAATATTGCAAATAAATCACACAAAAACAATGGATAATATAGGAAAATCCTATTAAAACAGTTTCGAAAGCTAATATATGACAAGTAGGCACAAGTAGGCAAACGAGGTTTACAAGCAGGTGACGTCATCATAAACTCGACCAATCAGGAGTAAAAATGCATTTTTATTTACGGATTTTTAAATAAATTAATTATTATTTTTAACTTACGTTAATAAATAACCATTTTTAAACTCTTAATTTATACTGATAACAGTAATTGACACTATTTTTTGCATTTTCTAGTAGCCTATTGCATTGCATTATTTTATACTATTTAACAAAAACTATTCTTGCAATAGATAGCCACTTTTTAATTGTTTTTTTTACAAATAACTTCTATTATTAGCTGACACGGGACACCAATTTATTATTATTTTTTTAATTAAAAAAATTAAGTGATACTAATACAGCAATTCTGTCAAAAGGTGCTTTGCCTCACACTAGCTAAAATAAAAGAACAAACTTTTTGATCAAAATATGTTTCTTTTTTAATCTTAATATCAATTTTTTATTTAATGTTTTAGAGTTCTTCACAAACTATTAACATTCAAAGCATTCCATTAAGCGAGTTTGCGTCAGAAGAATTACAAAGTAAAATTAACCAGATGATTGAAAAATACATACATTTAAAAGGTAATTATATAAAACACCGTCACGACTTCTAGTACCAATATATCGCCAAAACTTGTGTTGTATACTACATCGCGGCAAATTAACAGGGGGATACCTTGTACCCCGTTAAGAACCTCGACCAAATATGAGCCCCATATATTTATATGGCCGCCCGTCAAGGATAAAGAATAAGATAAATGAAAAAAAAATTCATCAGAAATTTTCGAGCTGGTGAGACTAAGGCAGGGTGAGTTGATTACATGCTAAAAACTGTATATTCCACTAATCTGACAATTTTCGAGTCACGCAAAGAAGTGGGATGGTTATGAATTTGTAAAAAACGTATTCTCGAAATTCTCGAGCGTGGTTAATTTTTTTATTATTTTGAAGGAAGTAATTCAAGGATAACGAAAAATATATAATCTGACGATTTCTACGAGCCGAAGTAACAAAAATTCGTCGATAAAGTTTAATGCATGCAGGTGTGTTGCCTATATTCTCAACTCCGCGTTTCTATTCCTCTCGCATTCTTTCTCTATCTATTACTCTTTCACTCCGTTCCCATTTTTGGTTTCTGTTGCCATGACGCCATCAAAGCTGATCACACAGACTCGTTTGTGACATAATATACAACATATTTCCAAAATGCTCGAAAAAATTTAATTTTTTATATATAATTCTTATAAATATATGTATTCTACTTAAAAGCCATACACTTTTTTATTTGCATGCTATTCCTGAGCGTTTCATTTAATTAAGTTCAATGGTTTAAATAAATCCAATTTTTTATTGTCAGATTATTTGAATCCCTCCAGATAATCGTCAGATTGTGGGACGTTACGTCTAGGACATAAAGATAAACCATATAAATCTTAATCTAACGCGCTTGAGTATTTTAAAGTGGCGAATTTTTTTTGCACATTTTAATAATGGCCGCGAGTTTGCGTCACATCCAAATCGTCAGATTATTGAATGAAAGCTTCTTAGGTTCATTTAACATCCCCTTATAAAATCTGACGCGCTCGATTAAATTTTGTTTTTTTTTTCTCTCTCTCTCTCTTCTCTCTCACCCCCACCATTTAAACGATCAGATTAACATACATACATTATTAAAAATATGTGGGACATGGATGATGTCAATATCTGACGCGCTCGAGTATGTCCATGCAACAGTTTTTTTTTTACATTTTTGAAAATCTATAGATGCTCCCCCCACCGATGAAAAGATATTCATTATATAACATTTTTTCTTTTTATCATCTAAGCTTCGCAAACCAATAGGTAAATCCCCATTTAGCATCGTGGCATTATATAAACAAAAACATTATGAATTAATAAAACGGAAATTTTCTTTTTATGTTTTAGAGTTTAGTAGAGTATTACTCTACTATTCTTTTGATGGGTTAGTGCTTGTAAAATAAAGTATTTTTTGTACTAGTTTTGCAATAGTAAGTATGATGAATAAACCATTATTTATAATCAAAATACTTCTAGCTAGCTAGAACAATGCGATTTTGTCTCACACTGAAAACTTCCTTAAAAAAAAGTTATTTTTATAATTATTGTTAAATTCAGCATAGTTTTCATAAATGTGTACATGATGTCCGGTATTTTTGTAATTGCAGTGTATCTCTTATTATTAAAGATAGAAACTTCCGGTTCTCGCGAAGTGTCGTTTCTTTTTAATGAAACGAAAGATGACATTAAAAGATTTTTCGTGGCTCTCTTCGTTTTTGACTAGTATAGGAGAAAATATTTTTCATTTTTAGACCTTCCTTATATCCCAGTTATCTTGTAACTTTTTTTTTTGATCTCTATGACAGCCCTCATATATATATGTATATTATATATACATATATATATATTATGTTGGTTATATATATACATATATGCATATAATATATATATATATATATATATATATATATATATATATATATATATATATATATACATATACATATATATATATATATATATATATATACATATGTATATATACCTGAGTGCCGGATTTTCCGCTGTTAACCCATTCCTTCCAGTTGTTGCATTTCTACACCCTTCTTTATACAACGCGGTAGTGCCACCACAGACGTTATTTTAAATAACTGCTACCAAAAGACAATAGTTACAACTATAGACACACAGAACAATGTGAAAATTTTTTGGTAATATGGTCCTGGGACGTCACTTGCGAGACTCCTTGAGCGTCCATCGAGAGAATAAACGCACAGGCCAGTACATAACAGAAATTTAAACTGCTTGCCAAAAACCAACAAAGAAGTAACAGAAAGTAGGAATTATTTCTGTCGAAAATAGAAGCTTGAAATTTATATTCGTTTTACCGTACTGTGGGGATTTATTTCCTAAAATATATTTAAAATTTTTAGTATGAAAATAAATATGTTGGTAAACATGACTTCAAATTTTTACAAATTCTATTTTTTTATTATAAGACATCCCTACATAACAAGAAATGTTTGTATAGGCTTAATCTAAATTATTTAGATCTTTTATAAATAAAAACCAAATAACGCATGATTTTTTAGTTTATTACTATTTGCAACAAAGTGAGAATTATTAATTAAAGTGTACTATCAAAGAAGCAAAAAACGGCTAGTTTTTTGGAGTTAAATAAAAAAAAAACGTTATTGTTTAATTCATAGCATATCGTATTGTCATTTGTGCGTTGTGATTTGTTTGTGTTTTTCCTGTAGTAATTAAAATTTGTATTCTTGTTAAAATGTCGGGAAATCTATGTCAATATTATGACTGCAGAGTTAGTCGAAGAGCAGATAAAGTTAGACTTTCTCGTTTTCCCTACAAGAATAGTAAACTATGTAAGCATTTGATTATAAACTGTGGTAAGTATTTATCTATGTATATTACAATTATTTAGACTAATAAATACCTTATAATTTTATGATCGACACCTAAAATTTAATCGGTGTTTAGAGTAACCTTTTAATAGTTATTAATTCAAATATTTGATATTTAAAAGAGTGACCGCAAAAATCGCTTAAAAACTGCCTGTTTTTTACATTTATTCATTTAGGAAGACCAGTGCAAATTTTTAAAAATTACATCTATTTAGGGGTTGGAAAGATGCAAAATCTAAAAAATTGCATAAATACAGTGGTATTAAAAGTTATTCTCACTGCAATTTTTATTTTAAATGGACCTTAACAAAATGAAATAATACATTTCCATCCCTGCGAAGGTTGTAAATCAACCCCCATGAACTATGTGGGGGTACAATCATTCCCTAAAATATATAAAATCATGTACAACTTTAAAAAATGCAAAAAAAATAAAATTTTTTAGGCATGTCTAATAAAAAATAAATGTATATGATAGTCAACCACCCTTTTCTAAGGGTAAAACAACCCTAATCAGTGAAAAAATGAACGAAATCCTAGCTTTTACAAAAAAGCTTGTTTTTTTTGATCCAAGTATAAAAAGCAAAGGTAACCAGATTTTTTGAGATTACTTTTAACCAAAACCACCTGCAAGGGGGTAAATTCATCCCCTAAAATTAAGAAAATTCATGTTATATTTGAGATATTCTAAAACATCCAAATATATATTTTTAATATTTTAAAAGTTTTATATGATTTTATACATTTAAGGGATGAATTTACCTCTTGCAAGGTAGCTTTGATTAGAAATGAACTCGAAAACCTAAGAAGGCTCATTTTATACATCTGGGATGAAAAATATGAGGCCAAAACGCTTTGCATAAGCTAACATTTTATTCAATTTTTTCTGATAATGCGGGTTTCTTTACTCCTTAATTTGTTAGAGTGGTTTATTATCAAAACTCACTCTTTAACTGTCCATCATATTTGAGATATCCTAAAACATGTAAATTTTTTTTAGATTTTAAGTTGTATATGATTTTCTATTTTAGGGATATACCTTGCAAGGTAGTTTTGGTTAAAAAAACTAGAAAAATCTAGTTACACTCTGGTTTATATACTTAAAAAATACCAACTGAAACTTTTTTAAAAAATCTAGTATTTTATTTAATTTTTCCTATTTATAAGGTTAGTTCCACCCTTAGAATAGGGTAGTTGATTATTATAAACATTTATTTCTTATTAGACATGTCCTAAAAAATCCGATGTTTTGAAATTTTTTAAAGTTGTATACGATTTTATATATTTTAGTGGATGATTTCACCCACACATAGTTTATGGGGTTGGTTTACAACCTTCTAAATGAAAATGTATTATTTCATTTTTCTAAGGTCCATGTGAAAAAAAAATTGCAGTGAGAAGAAATTTCTAATACCATTAAAATTTTTTCGCAATTCTTCAGATTTGGCGATTTTCCAACCCCTTTAATGGGGTGATTTTTTAAAATTTGAAAAAACCGAAAAGCAATGCTCATCTTAATTTTTGCGACGAGAATTTAGTATAAAATTTATATTTGCATGTTTTTCTCACCTCTTTGTAAATTGTGAAAAAACAGGCAGTTGTTGCGGTTACTCCTTATGATTGCAAACAAGGTTCTATATTTATTTTTAGGACTGAAATAAATTTTAAAAAATTAAGTTCCGGGGGAATTGAAAGCCAACTTACTCTGAGAAATATGGGAAACAATTTAGGTCGCGCGTTAATTTTAATTGGATAGTATTTTTTTTCTTATCCTGCTTAAATAATCGGTATATTTAACTATGCACGATACCTCTGAAGCATGGGTAAGATTAATAAAAATGTGAAAGGTACCGGGGCGCGGGATTCGAATTCTCCATGTTTGTAATGCAAAATCCAGTTTAAATTGAAATCGTATCTGCTCCCCTTTCCGAAATTAACAAAAAAAAATCTTTTTAAATTTTATAGAAAATGTTTTATTTATTTTGAAAATAAAAATGCATTCATTTAAGTTTTGCAATTTCTAGTAATTTGTTTTATATTCCACGTGTAGAGACAAATATTTAATTTTTTTAAAATATCAATATAAAAAAAATCTAAAAAACTTTTTATTCGAAAAATTAACATTTTTGATTTTTTTAAACTTTATTTTCGATAAACTTAAAAAATAAAAATATTTGTTAAATTAAAAAAAAAATATTCATGTTGATTTTACATGCCAAAAAAGTGGGGTCGTGATTTTAAACGATTTACCAAATTTTTAGAATAAATAAATTGTCTTATATATTGTTCTCAATAAATAGGTTTTGCGTAATATTTAAAAACTATGCAATTTAGACCCAGCAACCCTTATACAACGTAAATAAAGTTTTATAATAACTAGTGATTGTGATTGATTGACTAAGTACCATAAATATCAAAGAGCTGATGATGTGACGATGATTTTTTTTATAACTGTATAAGATTGCTTAAAAGCCTGCTCTTTTTTTTTAAATATAGGAGCTGTAATTTGATTTATATTATTGTTAATAATTTTTAAATATTTTTAGCAGCATTTCCTTAACCCCTTGGGCTTACTAGCCAACCTATAGAAAATTTTAGTTCCACTCAGGACTTTTGAAACACTCTCTATTTACATTTCATATTAAATGATGCTCAATTGCACAATTATTACCTTTTGTTTACATAAAAAAGATTAAATGCAACAAAAACTCTTATGTTATTTTATATTAACAATAATAATTTATTTATTCACTAACAGCGGTGGCGTACTGGCCAGCGTACCAGCCTCTCAAATAGGCCTTACGAGGGATTTGTTTTGCAGATTGGATTTGTATGCGGTCTTTTGCATTTGGTTCGTATAAACGGCTACAAACTTAATAAACAAATTTAATTAATGGGAAATGAAAAACTGGATTTGTGTATTAAAAAATGCATTTTTAAGTTTACAATTATATATTTTTTTTCTAATTACAAACTATAAAATGCATTCCTAAAATTTATTTTTCTAATGCACAACGGCAGTTTTTCATTTTCCGTTAATAAAATTTGTTCACAAAATTTGTCATACGAATCGAATATCAAAAACAGCATTTAAATTTATCTTACAGCACAAAAAATTCATCGTGCATTACTTCGTTTCCTCGAATAATATCTGTGCAAAAAGCAGTGCGTTGTTTTTGCAACATAAATATGTGCGGAGGGAGCCTACGCTTTAAATAGACTAGACATAGTAAGAAGTCAAAACGGCAACGCTGAGAGGTACCTCAGCAGGTAAAAATTAAATATTCTAATAAAATTCGATTGTCGGCAAAAAGTATTTATACAAAGGGACAGGGCGTCTATAGTGATAACTATAATTGTCTTTGCTGCTACCTAAAAATGTCTCTGGGAATGGGACCCGGATCGCCAGGGTGGCGAGCCGAAACTCTGACCACCACGCTCCCGGAGAGACAAACTTACTTACAGCCAAAAACATTAAAATTTAATGTTTTTGCTTAGAGCATTAGTAAAAAGTGATATTAGTAGGCATTCTTACGTAGAATCCAGTGGTGTAGTTAGATTTTCTTAAAATTTAGAATTTTTCTAGATATGAACCAAACATACAATTTTTTTTATGAAACACACTGTATGTATTTTAAAACCATTAAATATATTGTCGGATTAGAGCTCTTTAAAAATATATAATTCTTAATACACTCATGAACAAAAATATTAAATAATCTTGAAATTTGCCATAAGACACAATGCTAATTGTACCAAGAATATTTATATTACCAATTAAAAATTATCAAACGAGGTGAGTAAAATCTAAAGTGTTAAAAAAGGACAATCTCACAGTTGTGCATTATTACAACATTTGCGGCCGAGTGATGATCGCGTTGTTAAATTTAGCAATGGACTTAGCAGTTTAGAATGTTTAACAAAACGTCATTGTCAGTGTTATTCAGTGATTTTAGTTGGCAACCTGTTAAAATCTGACATTTTGTTAAACCGTTGTCAACTTAGCAAATTGTTAAAAGTTAACAACGGTTTAGAATGTTTAACAAAATGTCAGATTTTGACAGGTTGCATGCTTAAATCATTGAATAACACTGACAATGACGTTTTGTTAAACATTCTAAACTGCTAAGTCCATTGCTAAATTTAACAATGCGATCATCACTCTGCCGTTACTGTATTACTGATAAACCCCACAGAGTATTAAACATTTTTAAACCAATATCGGCCATTCAATTTACTACTGCTTTCTTTTTTAAAAAACTTTGTACCAAGTGTGAGATTAAACAGTAACACAACAAATGTAATACTACACAACTGTGAGATTGATTTTTAACATTTTACATTTTACTCACCTCGTTTGAGGATTTCTAACAATAAGTGGTTATTATAAATAATATTGGTATGGTACGTTTCACAATAATTCGTTGGTTTCTTGACCGCAGTAAAATTTAAATTACAACCTTCAATGGAAAACCCAACCATAAATAGGTTGCCTGACAAATATCTATTGTGTAGGCACCGCACCTTTTGAAAGGGTACAGGTCCTGATTACCTACTAATATTAATAGTTTAGGTTAGCTATTCTGGATGCTCAATAATACACACGAAAATACCTTGACAAACTCCAAACGACTGATGAACTAAGACGAAAAGACTCTGCTTTATATTCAACACTTGCAATTTGCCGATAACCTACATAATATACTAAAAAGTAGGTACAATAATAAATAAAGAACATTTTAAATCCGGACCTACATGCGGGTACCCAAAGTATATTGAGTTTTACGACTAACAGTAGCAGGTAAAACGAGAAATCAACGAATTATTGTGGAACGTACCATACAGACAATTAGCATTGCGTTTTATGGCAAATTTCAAGATTATCGTTAATTTTTTGCCCATGAGTGTAGTCTTTTTTACATTTTTAGTCCATAAATCGAACTTTTAAAATTTAAACTTTAATTTTGCCTATTAAGCTGTGTTTATATAATCTTAGTTAAAGTATCATAAAAAAATAAAACTGGATTTGCATGTTTAATAAATTTATTCATTTTATTGTAACTATCAGAATTTCTGCTTATATAAACTCAAACCAACAAAGCAACTGTTGAAAAAACAATTTATTTTGAAATTCAAGGTAGTTTACTCGGGACAGTCGTAGACAAAATTATCGCCTTCTAGTAAGGAATGCCCGGCCCGTCCACAAGTCAAATTGAAATTGGGATAAACATCTTTTATCTTCGTCTCTTCCGCGCCGAACTCGCCCATTTCTTTCTAACAAAAATTAATTTTTAAATGGGCCGGGACCAGTACCAGTATGGATCACTATATTTTTCTTATTTTATTTGAATTCGTAATGCAGTATTTTAAATGGACCACAAATCTAGCGCTGTTAAATAAGATTAAATACGCTTTACCAATGGTAGAGGTTCTCAATGCTTAAAAATTGGTTGATGTGGGAGACTGTATAGAACACATAAAGTCTGTTCGTTAATCAGTTATATTTTACACTATTTAACACTTTTTGGACCCCCCTATTCCTAAAATACACCACCCGAGAGTGATTATGTAAAAAAAAATAAGACAGTGAACACTATGACAAATCGACCTAATAAACTTTCAAAAATCAATAACTTTTTAACAAAACGTTTAAAAAATTCATTTTTTTTTTAAATTTCAAATACTTTAATTTATATTGGATTAGTTTTTAAACAATGTTAATTATGCATAATTTGATTGTGAATATCTCGTTTTAGACGATTAAAAATTTCCTTTTTTTTTTCAATTAGATTAAAGACACTTTTATTAACCCTATACTTCAGCTTCATTTAATTCTTAAGAAAAGCCGTTTTATGAGTGGACTACCTTAAACCTACTGGTATGATGTATGACTTAAAATTAAACAAATTTTTATGAATATCTAATAATGTAAAATTGTTTAAACAATAAAAATGTTTAATAATTCATCTTTCTGTTTCAACTGGTTCTTTTGGGTCTTTCTGAATTGTTTTCGATACTTTAGTTGTAATTTTAAAGAGACATTAGATGCTTGAAAGGTATGTTTTTTTTAGGAAAATTAAGGGATGTTATTAGATTTTAATGCATATTGATATTGATTTATGATTACATCACATTCTGAATATGTGAACACTGTTTTAGGATTTTTGATTCTAATTGGGCTTTATAATTACTTAAAGTGTAAACTAATTGTTACTTGTTTTAGTAAATGTATAGTAAATTTGTAAATTACACACAGGTAATTATAGGATCTATGCATATCCGTTTTGTGTTTATTTCTAAGCTATTAGAATACCACAAGGAAGTTTGAAGGTATATGGAAGCCCAATGCTATGGCCTATTTGATCAAAAAATGTCTACTATGAAAATAACTGTCAGTCAATAACAAAATTCCATGAAATATTTTAATGTGTTGCCTGCTTACACACTGAAAAATCAGTGTGTAGTTAGGCAACACATTATACTTTTATGAGCCGGAGTACCATTTTTTGGTGAAACGGCGCGGCACGTATGAAACTATATCCGCGCTGAACCATCAACCGTAGGCGTCTCATCAACCCTATTTCCAAGCGAATTTCAGGTTTCGTTGTGGTTTCGTCATTTTTATTGTGATTTGCGCCGTATTAATTTTGATTGTTTTGCTTTGTGTGATTATATTTTGTAGTTGCAGAAGTTTTTTGGATTGATAAAAACCTTCTTATTTTAGTGATACCAGGTTTGTGTATTTCTGTGGACCATTAAAAAGAATTAAGGTTTTATTTAGTACATTCTTTTATTTAAAGGATTAAAATTATCAATTACTAGGCAGACCATACAAATTTTAATATATACAGGTCCCTCTAATTGAATAAAAGAAAGTACAATTTTATGATAAAGTTCCTTTTTGCTTTTTCTGTATTTGTTTAATAAGCAATTAGATTTTTGGTTCCTCAATCTCTCATGTAAAAAATGTAATACTTCTTGTTAAATTTGTTTATGTTACTTGCATAAGGTGACACTATTTTATTGTACTTTTATATAAATTATAAATTTATAAAATATTGTATGACCCTAAAACACAGAAAAACCAGTTCAAATTATGGCAAGTTTTTATTTTTCCAGACCGTTGCCGATTTCGATAATTTTTGCATACAGAGGCGCTTGTTACAAATCTAAAGTAACTTTTTTCGACGTTTTATTTTTCATATATCAGTCCTTAAATACGAAAATTAGATTAAACTCATTTACACTATCTTGCCCTCTTTTTATCACAATGAAGTACATGAAACTATCATACAAGGTTTAAAATTTATTTTATAAAATAGTGTTTTCATTTATTTTACTAAGATTTTTGGTAAAAATACAAAAATCCCAAAAATTTTTACCATTTAAATGGAAGGCTGTAAAGAGGCACCATCTATTTTTTCCACGTTTAAGCAGATAATATAAAATCTAATATTACACAATAATTTTAAATATTCTATAATAGTATCATTTAAGAACCACCAATTTTGTGCAAAAATTAAAAAAAACACTGGATGTATAATAAGTAGTTTGAATGTGACATTTGATGATGCCAACTTTATAGATAGTAACAAAGAATTATGGAAGTCCGGACCTGACCTACTATTCATTGCGCAAACACCGCGGGGACGATTCCCCTATTCCCGCTGCCGTGCACGCCCAGACAATTTTGTTCTACAGCATTGGCCTTCCATATACCTTCAAACTTCCTTGGATATTCTGAAATGAATGAATGCATGGCTTTCATACATGACATATCGACAATGTTAGTTATGCAGAATTTGATTGTTAATTTATTAATTTACTATTGAATTACCTTAAAAGTTTGTATGGTATTATTTTGCTTATAAATATTTTTTTATGCAATTAAAAAATTAAAAGCCCGATACGTCAACTATTTTCGAAAGACAAAAAAACATCTTGATAGAAAATAAAATTATATTATTTTACAGATACCATTAAGCAGAATAACATGAGCATGAAAGCACAGTATGAAAAGATAGTCGCTTGGCAGAAAGATATAGAAAGGATCCATGAAGAACACAAAGAAAAATTTCGTCAAGCCAAACAGTGTATTGAGACGGTAAGAAAATTGTGTTTTTGTGTTTCTTCATAAAAAAAACCGAAGGTCTTTAACCCTAGAACTACAAACCGGGGTAGATATCTACCCTAGGTAAATGTTGATAAGTAATTAATAATGAGTAAAATCGTAACTATTCTTTTAAATATGTTTTTTTTTCATATTTTTTATGAGGAAAACAGAATTCTTGAAAACCAATATTTTATGGATATTTATTTTAATTTTCCTTGATCGAATCAATTTGTTTGAATTTTCAAAGTCCCAATTAAATAGACTTTTTTAGAAGAACATCATGATGGTATATTTTTTTAGTCGTATGTGTCCTCTTTAAAATACCGTTAGAAATTTGAAAATCGGTTGTTTAGAAAAATAGTTATATATATTTTTTGCAAAATGACGGTTTGACTGTTTTTTTTGGTACTTATAGCTAATCAGATCAATTTTTAACCAAATCTTAATAAAATTAAATTTGCTCTTGGGCATAAAAAAAATCGAGCACTCATAAGTCAAACTACTGCTTTCAGAACAATTTTAAGAGCAAAAATCCCGTGGCGGACACCTGTTATCTTTCAAAATTAGCATTTTTTCAGTAATGTGTCAAAATTGCCGTTATTTAAGGAGGTTTTAAAAACATACAATAAAAGTTTCTTCTAATGCAATGCTAGTAGGCCAGTCAATGGCCAGTTTCCTTCCGGATCTAGATTCCACTTACCCTCTTATTCAAAGTTGTCATCGTGCCGAGGGGTGCTTTTTCCCTGGGGTGAATGCCACCCCTTCTCGGGGGTAGAATTTTTTTATCAAAAATAAGTTCGGGTTTTGTTTCATACAGTTTTTTCCGAAAGGCATTACTTTTCGAGTTATCCGTAATTGAAAATGTCAATTTTCAACCAAAAAAAACACGTTTTCAGACGGTTTTTCGCAAATAACTCGAAAAGTAAGCATTTTATCGTAAATATCATTCTTACCAAAAATGTAGCTTATAAAAAAACCACAAGAATGGTGGGCTTATAATGTTCATAGACCTAATATAAACACAGTTACAGCCTGTTGAAGATTGGTTCTTATTCGTCAAATTCCAGCATTAAAAGTTTCAACGTAATATAACCAAAAAACGATACATTTTTTGGGGGAAAGCTCATGAACCTTTTTTAAAGTACTTAAAAAAACCTGTATTTTAGTTTTTCATAAAAGTCTCTAGCAATAAAATTAAGCGAGTTATGGCCAAAATAAAGTTGATCTCTATTTTTTTTGGATGAAAAAAAATGTGAAAATCACCCCCTAATTACCACTCCAATTGAAAATATTCTTTGTCACTTTACAATTCACTTTATTTATGTATTTGTAATATGCTTAGGAAGTTTGGCCGGTTTAAAGTGCATCTTTTTTTAAAAAAACTTAAACGTAAAGAGACATTTTTGTAATTTTGAACAAAATAGCATTTTCTTCAAAATAACTCAAAACCCTTAATGAAACGTAAAATTTTGTAGAATACAAAATTGTGGGTTTTCCTTTACCAAAAATTTTCGTTTTTATTTTGTTTTTTTTTACGTATCATTAAGGGTTTTTAAGTTATTTTGAAGATAGGGCTATTTTTCTCAAAATTACAAAAATGTATCTTTCACTTTAAGCTCAATTTTTTTCAAAAGTATGTACTTTAAACCGGTCAAACTTCCTGAGCATATTACAAATACAAAAATAAAGTGAACTGTAAAGCGACAAAGATTATTTTCAATTAGGGTGTGATTTTTACATTTTTCATCCAAAAAAAAGATAGAGATCAACTTTATTTTGGCCATAACTCCCTTAATTTTAGTGCTAGAGACTTTTTGTGAAAACAAAAATTAAGGTTTTTTTCAAGTACTTCAAAAAAGGTTTATGAGCTTTTCCCGAAAAACGTCTCGTTTTTTGGTTATATTACGTTGAAATTTTTAATGTTGGCATTAAACGAATAAGGACCAACTTTCAACGTGCTATAACTCTGTTTGTTTTGGGTCTATGGACATCATAACCCCACCGTTCTTGTTTTTTTTAAGCTACATTTTTGGTAAGAATGACATCTTCAATGAAATGCTTACTTTTCGAGTTATTTGCGAAGAACTGTCTGAAAACGTGTTTTTTTGGTTAAAAGATTCACATTTTCAATTGCGAATAACTCGAAAAGTAATGCCTTTCGGAAAAAACTTTATGGAACAAAAGTTGCTTAGCATTAGTCAATCTATCAATTTCCGAACTTATTTTTGATTTAAAAAAATCCACTCCCGAGAAGGGGTGGCATTCACCCCAAAAAGCATCCCTCGGCACGATGAATTGCTTAGGGTGTGCTAAATCAAATTTCATGCAAATCGGTGCTGTTTGGAAAATCCAAAGCTTTTTCCCTTTTTTCTGTTCATTGACTGGCCTATAGGTCCATTTACGAAATCTGAGCCAAATACGATGAAGTTGATTATTTTAAAAATATGTTTTGTCAAATTAAAAGAAAAAACCTTTATCTCACCCATATTCACGTATTTTTGTTAGAAAAATTCTTTCTAAAATTTTATTTCAACTTTGTATCATTTGGGCATAGCCAAATTGCGGCCCAAATAGGCATGTATAAACTTTTTCCAAGTTTATGTATGGCACGATTGCGGCCCAAAACTCCTTGGATTAGATTTAATTTGATTAAGATATGGCAGAATTGCGGCCTAAACGGAAAAAGTTCACTGTTCCCACTTTTAGTGATTTATTACGTCTGAAATATAATTGGGGCAAATAAAAACTAGCTTTAACTAATCAGAACCACCCCTGACCGCCCAGAACTGAGGGCTTTTGAATTTGTCTAAATTATCCCTACGTAGAAGTTATTAAAAAATTTTAATCATTTTTAATATGGTATTTATCACGTCTAAAATATAATTGTGAAAAATAAATAACCGCTTAACTAACCAGAACTAACCATGACTAACCAGAACTGAGGACTTTTCAATTTGTCTTAATTATCCCTACATAGAAGTTATTAACAAAATTTTAATAATTTTCAATATGGTATTAAAAAAATCTTTAAGGAAGCAAATATGTCACTAAGAAATACGTTAATATAAAGATTTTTTAAAGTTTCTTCTTATTTGAACAAATAGTGAAAAAATTAACTTCATTGTAGGGGGCTCATACTTTAATTGTATATATATATATATATATATATATATATATATATATATATATATATATATATATATATATATATATATATATATATATATATATATATATATATATATATTATGTAATTATTTAATGCCATTTTTGACACATTTGAAAAATTATATCAATTTTTACAGGTTACATGTCATTTTAGCGGACGAGGCTGCATGATTTTTTTATCAAAACTAATGCCAAACTTAAATTGTATTTAAATTTACGAATAAAAAAATATGATGCGCACTGCAATAGAAAAAAAATCCTTTTTGTTTTAGTTAAAAAAGGAGAATACCGCTCTCAAACAGGAAATTGCACTTTTACAACAAGAAATAGAAAATCTTCGATACACTCTTAAATTGCAAGAATCAGAAAACGCCAAATCGAAGCAAATTATTACTCATAGCAGTGAGAATAACTTGAAAGAATTTGAATTAGATGCTGCAAATAAAAGAATCAAAAATCTGGAAGAAAGTATTGCAAAACTTTCGAAAAACATTGATAAAGATCTCCATGCTGAAAGCAAATGGACGGCTATGGAAGAAAAGCTTGCACGGTATGAAAAGGAATTGGAAGATGTCTATAAAAAAAATAGGGAACTGGAGAAAAACACTCTTCAAGATGACTTGGCAAATAATTGGCGAAACTTAAGGTATTTTGGCAGTAGGATTTACTTATTTAACATTGGATAAAATTATAATTGTTTTTAGTGATAATAAAACTTTAGAAATAATTGTATATTAAAGGTAAAATTCTTATCACTTTCCAGATAACGGAAGAAAAGCTGGTGCTAGCAGAAAAAGCAGCTGACCAAGCCAACAAAGAAGTCCTTTCTTTAAGAACGCACCTAGCAAAAAATCTACAGATTTCCGAAGAGTCGCCAAAAATGGTCTTTGAACTTCAGCAAGCTAAACATAAAATAAAAGAATTAGAAGATTTAGTGACATCCAGCATAGATGCAAACATGAGGTTGAAAAAAAGTGAAGAGGAGCTTGGGCATGCCAAAGAAAAAATTAAGGCTATGGAAGCGAATGCACTTCTCTTACAGCAACAACTTGAAGAGGTATGTTTAATATTATTATTGTATATCCAGAACAAGACAGCTTATTATTGGTCATTTTGCTAATTTAGTGGACCAATCTTTTCAAAGATGATTGTACATTTTTTTTCATTTAAATATTCATTTATAATTTTTACTTATTATTATTTAAAAAATATTAGCGCAACCCAAATTTCTGTTAAACTACACTGTGTTTTTTTTTTGTTTGAACTTTTCTCCTAATAGATTAAGCCTTATCTACAAAAAAAGGAGTTGTTCGATGTATGAGGTAGCAAGCATATTATTGCTGAAAACCCTTCAGAAAGATGTATATGACAAGAATTGACATGGGCTCCCTCTGAAAATGGTCTAGAATATTTGTTAAATAAGGAGCATTCCATGTAAAAAAGGAAAATTACATAAAGTATAAAATTTCTTTAATTATTTTTAATTTAGTTCTAACTTATAGGTTAATGTCTATACAGGGTGTCCCGAAATTAGTGAGCAATATTTCTAGGGTGTATTCTAGACCACAAAATAGGACAAAATTTCATATGAACATGCCCCGAAAAATGCTTCCTAAAGAGGCGTAAGCCCCCGAATGGGGTACCTCAAAAAGCGTTTTTCTGTAATATATCTGCAACCGTTTGAGGTAAACGTATGATTTTTGGTAAGTTTAAAAGATTTTGTATATTACTTTTCCAATTTTTAAAAATTTTGTGACGTCAAATACAGGGTGGGTGCTGAGTAAATTATGCCCTATATTTTTTGTTTTGATGGTTTTTTAATTACCGCATATTAAATTATGAAACAGGGTTCATTTTTACACAAAAAATGCATTCTTAGTCCATCTCTGTATCATAACCCGATTTCGAGTAAAATCGTTTTGAAAAAATCACATTCATAAGACGTAAATAATAGAAATTATCACAAAAGTCAAATCTGTCAATGGTGGGCCATGGATTAAAATTAATATTTCTTTCGTTTGACATTTTCTTCGTCAAATATTGTCTGCTGCTGTTATTGTTGTAATATCAGAATTAATACATAAAAAAATGCAAAAATTTTTAAACCAAGACCTTGCTAATATCCATTTTGTATATGGCTATTGTAATGGAAGTTCCTTTGCTACGGTACAGAAATATCGGACGTTTTCCGCACCGGAGAACTCCTGGGCGCAAAGTATTTGAGAGAGTTCATAGAAATTTGGTAGAAAATGGTTCGTTTGAGCGCCTTCGTGGGCAAGGACGGCCTAGTGGGGATTATAATTTGGAAAATGCACTTCAGCAAATAGAAGATAACCCTCAAGTCGGAATTAGACCATTGGCTAGAGACGTCAACATATCTAAATCAATTGTAAAGCGTATTGTAGTTACCCACAATTATATCAAATATTTATTCATTTTAGCTGGGAAGAATGACTCAAATGCAAGGTCTTAATTTTATTCTGCCAAAATATTTTTAATAATAATTAATATTATTTTTGTCCCGTTACTGCTCTGTAAGTAAATTAATTTTCATTATTATTTGTTTTCAACTTATTTCGTGTTTTAAGAGGCATGAGAGCTTCTTGTCTGCATAGTAATTTATTTCTATCAATACATTTCTTATGGACGTTATTTTTTTAACTATTTTTCTCAAAACGGGTCAAGATAGAGACATCGACTAGGAGTACCTTTTTTGTGTGAGAATTACCCATATTTTATAATTTAATATTAATAATTAAAAAAACATCCAAACAAAAAAATATTGGGCATAATTTACCCAGCACTCACCCTTTACGTGACGCCCCTGACAAAAATTTCTGAAATTTGGAAAAAGAAATTCACGTAACATCATAAAATCTTCAAACTCACAAAATTTAATGAGTTTATCTCAGACGGTTGCAGATATATTACAGGAAAACCCTTTTTGGGGTGCACCTTTCAGGGGGCTCTAGCCTCCTTAGGACGCATTTTTCGAGGCATATTTATATGAACTTTTCGTCCTATTTTGCGGTCTAGAATACACCCTAAAAATATTGGCCACTAATTTCGGGACACCCTGTATGTTATTAATTTGTTAAAAAAAAATTTTAATGGACTTTTTCTCTGTAGAAACTTTTGAGTCGAACTAACTTGTTTAGGGGGCAAATATTCTTTAGGTTGGCAACACTATTTTTAGCCATATAAATAATTTCAGCGGGCTGATAAGTGTATTTAAAAAAATAAAAAAACGAAATAATAATATAAGTTAAATGAAAAGGAAAGTTAGTTTTTGTGTACTTGTTTAAGTATATCATACCGCATGTCCCACCAGTCGCGCAAAAAGAGATAAAAGGTATTTTTCTCAAATATATCTGTATCAGTTTTGATTTTTTTTAGAAGTAACAATATATACAGGGTGATTCATGAGGAAATGTCAATACTTTAGGTACATAGTCAGGGTCCAAAAATAAACTTAAAAGTCTATACAAATATGGGTCCGCAACTACTGGGTGTTAAAGTTTTTATTTATTTTTTTTTTAATAAAATCTATGATATGTAAATATTAAAGTAAAAATTGGTATCGGGGGGTTTTTGGTATGGCGGATTCGAACCTAATCTTAGTACGGCTCTTACTGGTTGGGGGTGCCACCTACACGTCTTTTTACTATTTTAAACAATCACAACTTTTTGGTATGTCCCTGTATTACATTTTTAAGTAAATTAAATAATTGTTTTGTCATTTTTACGTCAAAAAGGTATACTTGTTGAAAGTTAATATGAGCAACCGTTTTCGAGATATTTGGATTTAAAAAAAATTACGACTTATCTGATTTTATTCTAGCAAAATAAAAAAAAACAAAATGTATAATTAAACAATATATATTTGAATTTTTAATAAAATTATTGTTCTTAAATTATGTTCAGTGAAACATAAGCTAGGTTTTATTAAATTAAATAAAAACTTCACCCAGTATTTCGGAAAGGAAGGCCTTGCGGGCCCCTATTTGTATAGACTTTTATTTTTTTTCTGGACCCTGACTACGTACCTGAAGTATTAACATTTCCTCATGAATCACCCTGTATGTGAGAAACTAATTAAGGTTCTTATAATAAAATTGTTAAAAGTTGAATTTTATAGTTTTGAGACTGTTTTGAAATATGTCCCATCATGTGGAACTCTGACTTACAGTTAATATATTATGGATTTTTGTTTAAAAACTACAGATTGTAGCTTTGTTTCTCTTTGTTGCCTTCAATTGTATAATTTTTTTTTCAGCCTAAAATAAGTAGTTGGGAAAACGAATGTTCTACCAATTCGAAGAAAATATTAATATTTTTAAGGAACTAAATGAATGGTAAAGATTTTTCAAATAAGACATTGATATTTTTTATGGAAGTTTAAAATACAAGTTTTTTATTTTCTTATTAACAACTAAATTTTATTGAGATGTTCTTATTAGTGCTGAAACATACATTGCGTTTTAGCGGGAGCGTTTTAACGGGTCCTGTTTGGCGGGATGAAAGCGCGTCGGCCACACATCTCGCGATAGAACGATTTAACAGGAGTGACTGTGGTCAGTCTTGTTCTATCAGCAGAGAGAATAGGTGGTAGGCCGTCATATCAAAATTGTCAAATTTGGAAATTGTTTGTGTTTCTGAAGCTGCTGGTTTACTCAACAAACCGGTGAATAAAAGATATTGGGTCCATCCTTTCCACTGTGAGCCCGAAAAGAGTAAAATATTCTCTACATTTTGTGATAATATTCGAAAATATAAAAGTACATTTTTTGAATACTATAGGATGTTTATTAATTAGATGAACTTTTAAATATTGTACGTCCACATATAACTAAGCAGGAAACTTACTGGAGAAATCCAATTTCACCAGAAGAAAGATTGACAATTACGCTAATGTAAAAAAAAAACATTTATTTTGTCAAAAATACATTTTAGATACTATAAATAAAACATAACATGACCTAGGTAACTTTGTTGTTACATGTTTTTATAAATATTGGTAGAACATGTCGCAAAAAAATCTTCTAAAGTTTCAGATTCCCGAGGTGACCTGATGGTACCAGGTGATTTCCCCTACGGCATGCCAACTTTTTTTCCTTAAATTGCGATAACTGTACTCTTATATTGAGGGATGATCTTGTACACATTAAATAAATTTATCCGTGTGAAACATCATAAATCAAGAAACCGGATCAAAACAAACGCACTATATGAACGGTCTCATTAAACTCACCGTGTTGTTGTCAACTTGTCGTTGCTTTCCGGTCGTCCAGTCGTACCGTTTGACCGCAGCATGTTGCCGCCGCGTCCTGTGGCTGCGTCTTAACCGCATATATATAGACTACCCGATTAAAAACTATAGGTTGTTGTCATCCCGCCAAACGGGACCCGTTAAAACGCTCCCGCTAAAACGCAATGTATGTTTCAGCACTTAGTGCTGAAACATACATTGCGTTTTCGCGGGACCGTTTTAACGGGTCCTGTTTAGCGGGATGAAAGCGCGTCGGCCACACATCTTCCGTTAGAACGTTGTAACAGGAGTCACTGTGGTCAGTCTTGTTCTTTTAGCAGAGAGAATAGGTTCGAGGCTGTCATGTCAAAATTGTCAAATTTGGAAATTGTTTGTGTTTCTTAAGCTGCTGGTTTACTCAATAAACCGGTGAATAAAAGATATTGGGTCCATCCCTTCCACTGTGAGCCCAAAAAGAATAAAAGATTTTCTACATTTTATGATAATATTCGAAAATATAAAAGTACATTTTTTGAATACTATAGGATGTTCATTAACTCCTTAGGTGAACTTTTAAATATTGTACGTCCACTAATAACTAAGCAGGAAACTTACTGGAGAAATCCAATTTCACCAGAAGAAAAATTGACAATTACGCTAATGTAAAAAAACATTCATTTTGTCAAAAATACATTTTAGATACTATAAATGAAACATAACATGACGTAGGTAGCTTTGTTGTTACATGTTTTCATAAATATTGGTAGAATACGTCGCAAAAGAAGCTTCTAAAGTTACAGATTCCCGAGGTGACCTGATGGTACCAGATGACCAGATGACCAGATCAAAACAAACGCTCTATATAAACGCTCTCATTAAACTTATAGTGTTGTTGTCAACTTGTCGTTGCTTTCCGGTCGTCCAGTCGTCCCGTTTGACCGCAGCATGTTGCCGCCGCGTCCTGTGGCTGCGTCTTAACCGCATGTGTATGGACTATCCGATTAAAAACTATAGGTTGTTGTCATTCCGCCAAACAGGGCCCGTTAAAACGCTCCCGCTAAAACGCAATGTATGTTTCAGCACTTAGCATGTGTGATCCTTTATTCGCGTGGTGTTTTTTTGTAGTTTTTTATTTATTTTAAATAATTTATGTTTAAATTTATAAATTACAACGTTCGTAAGGTATAAAAAGTTATAAAACTGATTTATTAAACAATTATGTTCATATATTTTGTACTTGCCTCACCAGTCACAAAGGCCTGTTCCACCAGTCACAATTTAATATTTTTTTAAAATTGTTTCTACTTGGGCTGTCAATCTAATTTTTGATAAAAACAGAAAAAAATAGAATAGATTTTATGTTAGGAAAACCATCTCACTTTAAAGCAAAGTAAGGGCAAACTGAAATTCGTCATTAAGTGCACTGTGGACAGAGAGGAGGATTTTTCAGTGTCACACCAGTCATATTCGTTAAAGTTATAATAACAAAGAACTCATAAAGTAATTGGTTATTTCTTAAAAGGAATGTTGTTTGTTAGTTACTAAAATTGTCTAAGTTTTGATAAAATAATTATAGCGCATTGTCAGTCAAATTCCGAAGTCAAATGTTCCACTAGTCACTATGGAATGCCCCATAAACAAAATGTGAAAAAAATCAAAATATTCATTATTTGCATGCACTTTAATTGCTTACAACTTTGAGGGTATTGATCGTGAGAAAAGAAAAGTTTTATTTTTAAAATATGTAAAGATAGAATTGGTTGGAAATTTCAGACTGCATTATGCTTGTTGCAAAATAGCAATAAACAAAAAGAAAGTTAAAAAACGTAATTTTTTGCGTGATTCTTTTGAACCCTTTAAATCTTTCTATGGACCTCCATATTCAGGTAAGAATAACATCACTCCAAATTTCGTTAAATTCGGTTCAGTCGATTTTGCAGAATAATTTTACAATGAAATTTTTTATAATTGTAAACAATTGTTGAGGATGCCCAAATGATTCGATTTTTAAAAAAAATATATATTTGAATGCTGGAGATTACTAGTATAAGTAAAAAAATATTCTGGGCCCTAATCAATTTGCAGTTTCATTTTTTTAGACAAAATTTGGCGTGATGATTCAACAAAGCATTCATTATGTTTGGCTAAATATGAAGGTCCTTAGAAAAATCCAGACTCCAAAAAATTATCTAAAACATATGCTTTTTTGGTTTATTGCTATTTTTTAACAAGCATAATGCAGTCTGAAATTTCTAACCAATCAAGTTTTGTACTAAATTTAATTAGGAAACTTTTATCTTCCTACAACTTATCTCTAAAACCAGTACTTTACCAAGTTATAAGCAATTAAAGTTGAAAAAAAAGTAGATTTTTTTCTTAACAAATGTTTAAGACCTTTTTGAGAGAAAGAATATCTCAATTGTTGTTATATACGTTATTCTAAAGGTTTTACAGCTGAAACATGCCTAAAACCTCATATATCCAACTAAAAACAGATGGCAAATTTTTTCCCAAATAGAGTAAATAATAAGTCATACAAACAAAAATGAAGGTTAAGTAGTGACGTTTGGCATTTCTACCAGCTGAAGTTATCCTCTTTCACTATATTTTACGTCAAAATTTTATGGGGTCAAAACCGTATTACTTTTGACATTTTTTTGTGGCATAAACCAGTGTGGATTAAATTTTGTGAATAAAGGTTTTAGATCAGATGAGACCTGCACCTGACCGACCTTATGGACAGTTGTAGTAGTGTAGGGCCTTACTTGGGCGTGGGAACTTTTTTTGGCGCGACTACCGCAAGACCTACTAGCATCTCTGACGTCATTATTTAGGAATCTTGGGCTAGCTATATTTTAAGGTATTGCGCATGCGTGTCATCTGTCACCTGTCAAATGTCACCTGTCAACTGTCAAATGTCAAATATTTAGGAATCTTAGGCTAACTATATTTTAAGGTATTACGTCACATGTGGGGCCCTCCACGCTTAAGCACCAGGCCTGGGGCTCAGGCGCGGGGCACTACACCATCTATGTAATTAGGAATCTTAACCTAACTTTATTTATGTCACCTGTCAAATCCACGTTGTGACGTCATCACTATTTTGAAAATAAATAAAAACCTAGCAGGATTCGAACCAGGTATAAGGCCCGTGAGGTAGCATCTCGTTCCAGCGCCTAACCCATTCGGCCACGAAGGTATATTAAAAATAAATGTTAAATAGTTGAAAAAATAATAAAAATAATACAAAAGGACCAACAGGATTCGAGTCGTCCTATATTAACGGTTATTATATAGAAAAAAAAATGGCGGCTGCCACTTGTTATATGTCCGACGTAATTAGATATTTAGGAATCTTGTGCGACGTGTTATTTAGGGTGTGGTCACCTGTCAAATGCCACCTGTTAACTATCATACGTCAAAAACCACGTGACTTAGAAAAGTTTGCTTACGTGGGCTAGACCTGTCTTAAGGTCTTACGCATCGACATAACCTAGAAATAGAGGTGTTGTTATGATTGATAGTCACTGAAACTGCCATATTTTTGTGTATATAGTTTAGTATTAGAAGTATAAATATAATATATAATAATATAACTATTATAAATTATAGTGCCGTTTTTATTTTAGACAAAAATAGAAGTATGGAAAAATAAACAGAAACTTAGTGAAAAAGAGACACAACTGCAGACAGTTCAAAAAGATCTCGAAGCATCCCAGCAACAAAAACAACTCCAAGAAGCACAATACAATCCCAATGAAATTGCCTATTTACGTCAGCAACTTATGCAGTCACAGATGGCCATGACTCAATGTGATCAGAACAGAGCAGTTGCTTATGCACAGTTGGAAAGACAAAAGAATGAAATTGCTAATCTTCAAAGACAGCTTCAAGAAAAACAAGACGAAACTGATGATATGTTGGCTTTGCGAACACAGGTAACTTATGATGATAGGCTTGATTCTTAGGTTTTATTTTTAAGTTGAAAAAATGACAATATCTTTTAAAGCTACAAATAATATCACATAGTAGCTTATATTTTTACAGTTTATTTTGTTGCGTTTCCGGTTGAACACAGGATCTTTCTTACCTTAAATATACGTCGGGCATACCATAAACAGGATGCCCACTTTCTGGAAAAACCTTGAAAACCCGGATTATCAGGGAAATTGGATAAAACGGGAAAAATTAGAGAAATATGATGGAATTTTGTAAAAAATTGAGAAAAACCTGTAATTTTAACTTCAAGTTCAAAATAATTCAAAACGATTTATCTTTTGTTGTAATTTCTAATGATTATTTAAATAGAATAGCTTATATACTTCAATACTTGAAGAAACTCTTTAGCTCGGGTTGAACGAGGCTGTCCGCCAGGGGGAGTTCTGTCCCCACTGCTGTGGAACCTTGTCATGGACGACTTAGTAAATGTCCTCCAACTGGAAGGGCACCAAACATTGGGATACGCAGACGATCTCGTCATTATGACCCAAGGAGAATTTAACAACACTGTTAGGGATAAAATGCAACAGGCCCTAAATGCCACCAGATGGACGAGAAAGGAGGGACTAAACATTAACCCCCCCAAATCAGCCATAGTTGCCTTCACCAAAAGGAGAAATCTAGAGGGCTTTAGAGCCCTGAACCTACTAGGTGAAGCAATCAAGATTGTGGGAGAGGTAAAATATTTGGGTGTCATCCTAAACTCTAAACTTACCTGGAACCAACATCTTCAGAAAACAAGAAAAAAAGCGGAGATGACTCTTATGTTAATCAGACGCTCTCATGGGAAAACATGGGGCCTTGAACCAAACGTGGTTTATTGGTTATACACCATGATGGTAAGGCCTATGATAACATACGCATCACTGGTATGGTGGACAAAAATGCGACAAAGAACTGCTGTTACAGAACTGGCCAAGGTACAGAGACTTGCTTGCTTAGCTATAACAGAGCAATTAAAACAACCCCAACAACAGCCATGGAATGTCTCTTAGACCTTCCACCACTTAACCTCATAGTGATGGGAGAGGCAAGAATGAGCTACTTCCGACTGCAACAAAAACCAACTGGTGTCTACGCTAGTTTGGGACACAACAACATAAAAAGTCAGGTTGGCGCTAACATCCTGGACGAGAAAACAGACCAGATGATTCCCCAAAACTCATTCAACAAAACTTGAGGTAAAAATTCCAGATCGAAGTGAGTGGAAGCAACCGGATCTCCCTGGTACGGTTGGAGACATGATCTAGTATACGGATGGTTCGAAAACCGAGCAGGGAACTGGAGCGGGCGTGTACAGTGAAATGAGGAATTCACAATTCTCCATTCCACTAGGAACACAGTTCTGTATTTCAAACAGAAATATATGCTTTACTGCACTGTGCAAAAGAAAATAACAGGAGGGCTTACAAAAACAAGCGGATCTGCATAATAACAGACAGCCAAGCGTCACTAGGGGCACTAGTAAACCCCAAGGTGACGTCCAAGCTGACATGGAATGCCAAAAAGAACTGGAGGTCCTGGGAGAACGTAATAGAGTAACTCTCCTGTGGGTACCAGGACATTCGGGAATAGAAGGCAACGAAAAAGCGGATGAGCTAGCGAGACATGGATCATCCATATTTTGGACCAGAACCTGCTCTTGGAGTGACCAAAACCACAGCACGAGGGCAAACCAGGGAATGGATCCGAAACAAACACGAAGAATACTGGGAAAACCTCAGCAGAGTAAGACATGGAAAAAGCTTCATAAGGGACCCATCCAAAAGAACGAAGGAAGAACTTAGTAGTTCTTCCTTCGTTTCTTGTCTTAGTGACAAAGTAGGAAAAGGCTTCGCATAACAGTAGGGTTGCTAACAGGGCAAGATAACCTAAGAGGACACCTACACAAGATAGGCTCATATAATGGGGACCCAAGTTGCAGATTGTGCGACGAGGGGGAAGAAACAGCCTACCACATACTGTGTGAATGTGAAGAGTTAAATCACAAAAAACAGGCATTATTTGGGCAACCGAACCAGTCTCGGGATTATACAGACTTGTAGAAGGAACAAGACTAATGGGAGGTTTGGTATAAAAGACAATGGGAGATTAATCACAAAAAGCCCAAGAGGCTGCCTGCCTCCGATCGTTAAAGACGGCTCCCAGGAAAAAGAAGAAGAAGAACATAGAATAGCTTAGAAGTAAATGGATCTCCATATTTGAATAGAATTGAACAAAACGTTTTGATAAGATATTGAACATCATAGTTTATACAGCGCGTCTCTGCTGCAAAAAACAGTTCTTGACTAATTTAACTAGAAAAATCTAAAAATGTTCTATAGTTTTGTGGCGGATTCATTTTCCAGTTTGGGTCCCGGGGTATACGAGCTGACTCTGTCCAGCCCTATTAACCCCTATGAACTTGCAGATCGCCTGCAACAAAAAAGAAGAAAACCCTCCAAAAATTTGAAAATTTTTGCCACTGTGTCAGGCTTGTCAACCATACATTATTTTTAAGTCAAATCCAATCATAACCGATTTACACTATAATATTTGATGTACCCATTTTCTATAAATAAAACCGTACATGTTTTGTCTTAGCAGTCAGTGAGATCGTAGTATCAGCAAATGGAGTATATTTCACACTTCATTAATAACATGATATAAATTGCATTAATACTTTTTAGTCTAAACAAAAAAATCGGTCTTTCAGATATCTTATCATTTTTAAGTAAAAACTATCTTTCCCTGATAGATGCAACCCAACGTTTTATTGTTACTTAACAAGAATAAAGATCGCTAAGAGGTTTAATGATTGCTTGCTATGCTGATGCATCTGATTTACGCTCTAATATTTTATTTTTTACAGTTGGATCTTTACAAAGTTGATTTTGAAGCTGAAAGAGAAGCTAAAGAGGACGTTAAACGTGACAAAAACAAGTTGTCCGAGGACCTACAACATTTGCACAGACGTAATCAACAACTCCAAGAGGAAATTGAGCTCTTAAGAGAGCAATTGAAACAGTATGGCGGAGTGCAACATACTAGGCATGAAACTACCACCGGTGGTCAAGGTACTTCTAATTGGTCTACCGAAGTAAGTAAAATATCAAATACTCGTATTTTTTTATGCAGCGTCCCCCCTTGGTTCTTGTCATGGGATTTTTTTTACTGAGAGTTGAAACAAAATTACTTTATAATATAGAACAGAAAGTACCCTAAATTCGCAAGATTTAGAGAAGAGAGTTATTTAAATAATTTTTTTCATAATATTGATAAAATTTAAAAGTAGTTGAAGTGTAGAAAATAGATTCCATCTTCTTGTTCTCCTTCCCTGGGAGCCATCTTAATTTACTACTGGAGGTAGCGCAGCCTCTTGGGCTTTTTGTGCCCAATCTCCCATTAACTTTTATACCAATCCTCCCATTAGTCTTGTTCCTTCTACAAATTTGTATAACTCCAAGAATGGTTGGCTAATATATTCCTGTGGGCTCATTTTCGGTTGCCCAAATAATGCCGGTCTTTTGTGATGCAGCTCTTCCATTCGCACAGGGTATGGTAGGCTGTTTCTTCCCCTCGTCGCACATTCTGCAACTTGGGTCCCATTGTATGAGCCTATCTTGTGTAGGTAGGGTGTTGGTCACTCCAAGGGCAGGTTCTGGTCCAAAGTATGGTGTGGATGATCCCTGTCTCACTAGCTTATCCGCTTTTCGAAGCCTTCTATTCCCGATTGTCCTGGTACCCACATGAGTGTTACCCTGTTGTGTTGGGTTTTACTAGTGCTTCTACTGACGAAATAGATTCTATAAAAAAAAACAAGTTTTAAACGAAGTTGATACGGCTATTAACTTGCAAATTATCCAAGCTCTAATTGAAGGTTGTACAACTTCTTTGAGAAATATGGAAAACGTACTTTATGGAAATAAAAGACTCTCTGTTTGTAGGTCAACTGCTGAAAGAGCTTTTAAAGCTAATCATTTTCATCCCTATAAACCCATTTTTATTCACATATTGATATCTGCAGACTTTAATATTTAGTTTCATTTTTAACTTGGTATTAGGGTATGCATGATATGTTTTATATTGTTGTGGTAGATTCATGTATTAAAAAGTTTCTGTTATATACTCTTCAAAAATTCTTATTTTTTTACTCCAAGTGATGGGTTCGCATCGGTACTAGTTCTGGGATATAGAACTGAATGTGCTCAGAAACTACTGATTTCTCTGAACTGGCAGGTCGCCTGAGCTGAAAACTGGTTTATCATGGAAGAACTATCGACCGTTGAGTACATCTTTCTTGTAAGTACGGATATTAATCCTTAATTATTTAGGAAATCTTTTCTTACTTTATTAATGGCTTTCCACTACGTACTAGAAATACGTTGACTACGAGTTTCTTGAGGAAATATTCTGGGGCGTTGGATAGAAAGATTTTCAGAATTCATTGGACGGCGAGTACACCAGACTTGAACCCACTGGATTAATTTTGATTTGTTATAAGTTAAACATTTGAAGAAAACAAAATTGTTTAAGTAAAATATTTGTTTAATATTGGAGCTCTTAATTTTAATTTTATTTAGATTTAGTAAAATATCAAAATATTTGTTTTTACGTGATTTCTTAATTAGATACAAAAAAATGATTCTAAAGATTTTTTTATTTTTGCAAAATGGGGTACTTTATTCTTAAGTAACTTAAACCTTTTTCCATAGAGATTTTTAGTCTATGGATATGCAGAAACTTTCTGCAAGTAGTTTGTTTTTACTTTCATTGTCAGTAAAATGTTTCCCATATGGCAAGAAATCCATGGAACACTCTGTAAATGGGATGTTATTTAAAGATCTTGCTTATATTTGAAATAATATATTCTTATATGGGGTGATAATTGACTGGAATATTCTATATTTTACAAAAAGCGTAATAACACATAAAAATTATAACTGTAATAGAAATATACATTTGGTGCACAGAGGTTAACAGTAATGTTTAGGTGATATTTAAACTTGCCTAGTGTATCCACTCCTATATTTTTGAACTTAAATTGTAAATCACCCTATATAATAAATAATTATATTTTTAAATTAAATTCTTAATTTACGAGCGTGGGCGCTAAAAAATTGTAGGATAATAAGTACAAAAAAACTGTGTGCAATATATATGTGCAAGGATCAGCTTGTCTTGTTTAAATTATTACGGACATTGACCTATTTTTCCTAAATATGAAGGATTTATTTTGTTATATCCCTTATGTATCTTTCTTTTAAGATATTTTAACAGTAGTATGTAGTTATTTTAAAATTTAGTTGTAAAGCTGCCTTGTTACTTTATTTTCTGGTATGCATGTTTCTAGGATGTGCAATGTTCTAATTATTTAAATATATTTTGTTTCTTTCTAATAGTCTCCACCATTGTACAGCAGATACGCCTGTCCGATTTGCAACGTCAAGTTTCGATCTTTAAAGCTTGTTCAGGATCATCTTGACACTTGTATATGCCATGCACCATGGTAGGAAACATACCCCGTTTTATATGCTTTGCTAACAAGGTTTGTTCTGCTTAGAGCTTTTGTAGTTGTTTGTCCTCATTTTCATTGTACCTAACAACGTTGTTTGCGATTGGCAACTAATTGGTTAATTATTACAAAAATATGAAAAATTGAAAACTATTAATACCAAATCATACCTTACCATTCTAGTTGTTTTTCATCATTATATTTAATATTTATTTTAAAGAAAGGGAGATGTCTTTGGTTATAAAAATGGTTACCTTCACCCTTATATACTGTAAGTCTGTTGTCTGATGTTCCAAAAAAACTAAATTTAGGCTATAAGCCATTGAAATTATAGAAATACCAAATTATTTTTGTAAGATTATAGAAACTTCTCTAGTGTCTGAACTAAGCCCCTCTGTTTTCAGTGAACAAAATATACGGTATAGCAACTCGGAGAGAATTTACCGATCTAAAAACTATGTGAATGTTTCTATTATCTGCCGTTTATCACAGTTGTATACAGGCTTTTTATGCTTGATGAAAAGTATTGACTTATATTCTTGATTGTGATTTTAAGGATTTTTGTTAGTAATTCTAATCGATTCTATAAGCAGTGTATTTAAGCCCACTTACACCAATCGCTTCATCAGATACAAAGCAAAACAAGCATAACTAAAATTGGCACGCACTGGTAGTTATTAAGTTGTTTTGTAAGTTTTCATAAGTCCTATACGATGACAGATCAGAACTACTTAAAAACTGTTTGGCATTCAGTTTCGTTTGTGTGTCCATAAAAAAAGAAATAAAGTTAGTTAGTAATAAATTGCCAGAGAGGATCATGACAATACATACTCTTTATTTTCTGTCACAGAACGAGACAATAGTAGAATTAGCCCTTTTTCTCTGAAGACTTAAAAAAGATCCGCTAGGGGCAGCGCCGGAGGGGAGGGGTACATATATTTTGAATTCTATATTGACAACAACGTAAAACGTGATAACTGTACGTCATCAAGGGTTGATACTACCCGTCTGAAGAGTTCAGAAGAACGAAACGATGTTACTCACCAGTATCTACAACTAACTCATTCAGCTAAGCGAAGGTTAGCGTTATCGTAAGGCGATAGCCGACGATAATCCGCAAGGCGATTTTAGACCAAGCGATGTTACACTGAATGAGAAGACGCTCAATGCTCGATGTTCAAGTCAGGGGTTCAAATTTTGAAGGAGAGAGTAATCTCTCAATCCTTCTACCCCAACAGATCCATGTCCAACGGCAACCAGCCTTTTCACGACATGGTGCTCCACACTCGGAAGGGATATGGTTTGTTCGGCGATAAAGCGAGCGAGTAGACCGAAGAAGTACTACTACTTCTTTGGTCTGGTAACAGGCTACCACTGGAGGAGGTCAGCATGTGGTAAGGTAATTACCGACCATGCGCTACCTCATTTCGAGTGTCGTGAAAAGGCTGGTTGCCGTTGGACATGGATCTGTTGGGGTAGAAGGATTGAGAGATTACTCTCTCCTTCAAAATTTGGACCCCTGGCTTGAACATCGAGCATTGAGCGTCTTCTCATTCAGTGTAACATCGCTTGGCCTAACATCGCCTTGCGGATTATCCTCGGCTATCGCCTTACGATAACGCTAATCTTCGCTTCAGCTGGCTTTCGATTAGCTGAATGAGTTAGTTGTAGACACTGGTGAGTAACATCGTTTCGTTCTTCCGAACTATTCAGACGGGTAGTATCAACCCGTGACGACGTACAGTTATCTTGTATGTTGTCAGTGATTAACCTTGGCGTTGGTGAGCTGCAGACTTTCGCAGCCCCAACGGCCCATGGGAGCTGTCGCTCCATAACTGTTGGATTACAAGTGGTGACTGACCACTGTAAATATACGTAACATAAAACGTACTAAATTAAAATGAAATTAACCGAAGATAATGTACCTGGGGCAAAATTAAAATTTTCAAAAATACAAGATTATCTTTTCTGGGACTTAAAACGATGGCTTACATGTCGTGGTTTACCCGTATCAGGTAATAAAAATTTATAAATAGCCTGCAAATGCATAAGATTTCTTTGTTTATATTTCAGTACGAAGCCTTAATGGCTCTGTATGTATCACGTTTGACGTTTGACAAGCACAGCACGAAAGTCCCGAATTCGATTCTACAATGACTCCAAGAAAAAGGCTATTTTTAATTAAAAAAAGTTTTTGGAGTCTTTGTAGAATCTGGTCGACTTTTTTGACATATCACCTTTGCAGAGTGCAGCATCTTTAAAGCATCTGCAAAACTTGCAGACAACTTGTGTGTATGTATATTTTATGAACTACCAGAAATGAATAGCAGACAACTTACAGCTGCGATACGTAGAATATTGTTTTTGTACGACGAGTTATCGATGTTACATCTGCAACTAGTGACTTGCGTCTGCAAGTTTACTTTGCAGACGTACAGTAGTTTCGCTTTTAGTTTTTAAATAACATGTACTACAAAAAACTAAATTTCAGACATTTTTGTTTTACAAAACGTTAACGTTGGCTCTATGATCAACTGGTATATTATACCATTTGTAATGACATTATTTTTGTTTATCTTTGTTTAGTAAATTCCAAACAGCCGTGACAACAAACTTTTAAAAAAATTTGTGTCCGATGATTGTTCATTTTTTATATTTTTGGTTATGTGAAGTATCCGTCACTGTCAATCAAAAACATTGGTGTGTCAACTTTTTGTGGAAAGTTATTTCGAAAAATATTAAATAATGCCAAGAAAAATATATAATAGGTTAAATGAACAATCGCAGCTAATAATTTTAAATATCTTTGACAACTAAAAAAGGAACAAATGCAACAAAATTAAGCCCAACAACGATCGCAAATATAAAGAAGGGAATAAAATCTGACCAGGATTACGCTCCAGTATTCCTTCCAAGCAGAAGACCGCAAAAACCAAAATTACAATATATTTGAAAAATATAAATCGGGACACAATTTATTCTATGTATGCCAGAAAAAATATGTAACATTGGCAACAATAAGACAAAAATCCAGGGAAGAAATTGAATATTTCGAGTTTTCCATCGGTTCCTTAAGAAGATGGATTAAATGTATAGGTTTCAAGTGGAAAAAATCAAGTAATAGAAAATTTTTGATGGGCTTGCCAGATATTGTTTATAAAAGAATTAATTTTTTAATAGAGTGTATATCAAAAATAGAAATTTAGATCTGGAAGGTTTTACTCAAGTTTTAATTGACGAGACGTGTATCTTTAGCAAGGGATGTTCACTTTTTTCATTATTCATAGTTAATCATAATAATTGTTAATTGTTATTAGGTTTGGTAATAAATAAATACAAGATTATTTTTATTTTTTGAGATTGTAATGGTCCAGGAGCCAGTAACAGATTTACATGACCAATTTCTTCCCAAGCGACAATTGGTAGAATGCATCAGAGGGTTATAAAGCTTCGTGAACGTCAGCTGCGGTTCCGTTGGGACAATAAGCTGCGGTAGCATTTTTAATAATGGCAAAGCAGTAATTTTAAACTGACAACGTTAATTCACATTTAACTGGTATTTTTATTGTTGTTCATAAATATGAGGCGATAATAAAGTAACAATTTTTAAAAATATATTTTCGGTGTAACCAAAAAAATTAAATTTTTTACCATGGACATAGATTTGCATGCTCTTTAATAAACTTTAAAAGAATTTTTGTCCAAAAGGTAATTGTCTCGAAAGTTGCCTCCTCTCAGATTTTGACCAAATTTGGTATACGAGGGATTTTTGGGTGCTGTTTACGAATCTGAAAAAATATTTTTGCGGCAACGTTTCGTTTTCGAGATATTCGTCATCAAATTTGAAAATCAAACTAACCTTATTTACACTATTTCTCCTTCTTTTTGCACAGAATTGATTTTTTCACTAAATTGGCACACAGTATTTCACAAACATCTTTTAAAATCTTGTGTTTATATTTATTTTACACCTTTTTTCAATTTAATTGCAAACCTCTACTTTCACAAGCCGCAACCATGTATACACCAGGAAATTATTTAGCAAACATGGCCTTCCCTCTTTAAAGTGAAGCTTTGCAATTTAATGGAAAAATAAATAAAAATACAAGGTTTTAAAAAGTTTTTATAAAATATTGTGTGCCACTTTAGTGTAAAAATCAAGAATTGTGTACAAAAAGAAGGGGGAATAGTGTAAATAAGGTTAGTTTGATTTTCAACTTTGGTTATGAATATATGAATACGAAATGTTGACGAAAAAATATTTTTTCAGATTCGTAATCAGCGCCCCAAAAAACCCCGTATATCAAATTTGGTCAAAATCGGAGAGGAGGCAACTTTCGAGACAATTACTGTCAAAAATCATTAGGGATCTGAATAATTGACACCTTTAAAAATTAAACGGGATTTTCTATATCCCGCCCGACGATGCACCACCCGGCATATTCACTCATTTCCGGTTAAATTGTAGCTAACCCAATATCTTAAAGAAAGAAAAACAATCAGCTGACTATAACATAGTGCTTTGTACGTCAGGTGGTCGCTCGAACATGAAAAAAAAATGCTTTTAATTTTCTCTCAACTAGAAAATTTACCTGGTGATAGCTTATATGCAACTATGGATAAATATTACATCAGCTGGCTATCTCGGTGCAAAAACCGTCAGCTGATACTTGAAAAGTTATAGCGCAGGAGTTAGGTGGGAGCACCTATCGCGTATTTAAATGCATTAGTTGACTAATTACAGCAGTTAACGTAAAATGCACCACGTTATAGTCAACTGATTGTTTTTCTTTCTTTAAAATATTGGGTTAGCTACAATTTAACAAGTTTTTAGTTGGAAGGAAATTAATGAATATGCCGGGCGGTGAATAGTCCGGCGGAATATAGGAAATCCGATGTAATTTTTAATGGGGTAAATTATTGGCTTTCCTAAATATTTTGGACAAAAATTATTTTGAAGTTTATTAAAGAACTTGCAAATCTACGTCCATGGTAAAAACTTTAAATTTTTCAGTTACACCGTAATATATTTTAAAAAATTGTTACTTTATTATCATCTCATATTTATGAACAACAATAATAAATACCAGTTAATTTTGAATTAACGTTGTTATTTTTAAATCACTGCGTTGTCATTATCAGGGCCCGGATTTCGGAACGAGCTTGTTCCCTATACGTTTTTTATGTCTAGTAAAGTCATTGGCGTGCGTATTAAGGATATATTTATTATAAATAAGTTTAAAAAATATGAAATAAAAACATAACACAAGTGTTTCACAATTTATTTGCATTACATGATATAACTAACGTCTTTTTAAAGTTGGTTTCGGTAAAAATTGGTTCTTTTATAATTTAAAATATCCCCAAACCTAAAAAAGCGTCTTTCAACATAACAGCTTGTAACTGGAGTAAATCGAAATTTATTTTACAAGTCAGTTCTTTTATTTTGTAGTGCCTCAAAAATATGTTTTATTTCTAAAAATCCTGGATTTTTTGTACATACAATTTTAATGCCACCAATTTTATTGGGAACAGATTTAAGCTTGTCTATAGTAATTTAAACTACATGAAATAAAGACACTAGGTGGGCATTTTGTTTTTATAACTGTTCAATCACATTCGGAAGATATCCAAAATTTTCAAAAATAAATTTTAAATCAGATTTAACATTTGGTGCATTTATAACTTTTTTACTTTTTTTACACTTAAAGCATCATCTTGTAAACCGTCTATAATATTTTTTACCACATTGTAATTTATATGGTAATACGAGTATGTTAACTGGTGATAGCCATATTCCCTACCTTGTAATAGCAGATTGAGGCGGTAGGGCGACATTAATACACATATCTTTAAATTTCGTAATACGCGCAGGTGACTTAAGAAAAACTTTTTTATCTTGATAACTAAAGTATCAATAAGTAGATAAAAGTTACGTACCATTTCGCATATTCTATGTAGGGCATGAGCTAAACATGTCATATTAAGCAATTTGGGAAAATGTTCTCTTCCTGCATTCAACATATAAGCAGCACTATCCAAAAGAAACAAAACGCCACTTTTCTAAATACTACTGACTGACAGTAGTAAAGTAATACTTTCTACTACAAATTTTTGTTATTGTCCCACTATTGATTTGAGAAAGAAAATTACTGTTAATTAAATATAAGTTTCCAGGTTCGTGATAACTTTAAGTTGCAACTATAATATTAGCAACATATCTTCCCTTTATATCAGTGGTTTTATCGACACTAAACCATAACTTTTTTCCTTCCAGATTGTGTCGTATTTTGTTAATAGTTTTTAAATAGACCTTATCAACATAGTTTTATGCAGAGTTGATTCGTCTGGTACTTTTCTGTGGTAGTATTTTTTCCAAAAATGTCTTCGTGGACCGATAATTTATTTTATGAAGAAGAATATCAGCTGCAATAAAATCTTTACACAAATCCATGCAGAAGTCTGCGTTTGATACATAATGCCCCCGAAAAACTTTGCATATTTTCTAAATGTTGTGGACTTTTAACATGTCGCTCAATTTAATATGGTTTCGTACAAATAAATTCAGAATTACAAATTCTGCACCAAACTCCAACTGCACCATTTTCTTAAGCCAGTCAATAAGCCTGATTTGAAAACCAAGCGTAGGTTAATGCGCATTTTCACGGCTTCTGCTTAGAGGAGTTCCAGTATAATACCTCCTCTGGCAGCTCCCAACGGAGCAACACTTGGTGCAACTTTTATGCATCCTTTTACAGTTTAACTAGAAAGGCCCTGAACTTCCCGCTTTCGTAGTTCCTTCATCCCTAGAGTGTCCAGACTATGAAAACTGCTACCCGCAAAAGGTTTTCCTTCTTCTTCCAGTCTCCAAATATTTAAGTCCCGTGTGAACAAACTCCCTCTCACCACACTTAAGATACCCACGGTACGTTAGTGCTTGGCCACAGCCTTCGTGGACCGTTTAAAGATAAAAAACATCTCTTTTTTTCAAATAAAAAAGTAGAATATGGAAGGAGCCACTCCAACTTCATTTTTTTTACTTGTACTCATTATTTATTTGCCTGTAAGGGACTTACACCTGTTTAAATATAACAAATTATTTTGGCACAAATATAATATGATTTATCCTGTGATTTACCCAATGTAACGGAACTGGTTTTTCCGAGTTCACAACAAATCTGCCCGGAGAGTTTTCGTACTGCACTTGAGAGTTGCATTACCACCATCAAAACTATGTTTGTGGGGTTAATTGCATAAATATGAACCTTAATAGAGGTGCAATCAAATATTTGTAAATTTATATAGACAAAAAGTCTATTTTAACTTTAATTTATTTTTTATAATTTATATAAACGCATTATAAAATATCATAGTTTAATTCTTTTGTTGTTGCGAAAACTCTTCTAAATTTTTTACTATTGCCACGTCTTTTGTATTATTCTACAAGAAATCACACCGATTAAAAATATCAAAATAAAAACCGTAAATACCAGAGTCTATTAATCTAAAGGGGTTATGACATCATCGAGAATTGGGATAGAAAAAGTCCAAGACGTGAAGGTGTGAAAGGGGTCGCTTATGTTGGCGGCCCTGTCGGGTAACTCTAAAAGTTACTAGCATTCTCAGCTGTGGACAGAGTCGTGCCACAAGTCGAAGTTTTTATATGGGGTTATTTTTACGGTTGAAAATATTTGTGTACAGAGTTGATATTTTATTGGTTTTGACTGTTTTTACTATATTGTTTTTGGTAGTCGTGTAGTTTTAATTAGTCCTTAGTGTGCAATACACCAAAAAGTTGTGTTTCCCATAAGGATTCTGTTATTTGCTCGGAGCATGTTAAAACAGATGATTTTTATATGTCTTCCAGAAAAATTGCAAAAGCAGTGATTATGAGATCCTGATCAAAAAGGAAAAAGGCGATTAATAAAAGAAGGTAAGGTGAAAAATATGATTTATCCTAATGGTGCTATTACTAACAAATATTTTTTTATTGTAGCAGTTCCATTCAGTTTGCATTATTACACCTCGGATAACAAAAACACGGTTTTTAAGTCCACCAGTGACTCTTCACAACTAGGAATGTAGTTACACAGTTATTAGTAAGTAAATTGAAATTTTTGTGTGATTTTAATTATAGTTATTTGTTGTCAAGAAAGTAAATAGTCAATATTGACTTGCTTATACCTAGAACTGATCAACTTTAGGTATATGCATTAATGTACCTTCAGAATGTGTATTTAATATTTTTTTCCCATTATTTTGTACATTTATTAAGTTTGCAGTTAGTTACATTCTTTAATTGTATTTCATTTTTTTTTGGATACTTATCTACCAATTACTTGGTATATTATGTTGAAAATGACATGTTTTAAAATATAATTTATATTTTTTAGATTTGTCTTTTACAAGTTTAAAATTAACTGATGTAAACCTCCCTTGCACTGAAGAAGTTTTTGTTTAGATTGTGTAGTATGAAGTGGACTGCGAAGAACTTGTAAGTAAGTTAAACTTTCGAGTACCAAATAAGAACACGAGATCTAATTCTTTGTTTTATCTTGCAAGGGCTGCCAACAAACTATAAATGAAATTTTTGTGTTTGTATTGAGTAGGATTTTAATGCTTAAATGATGTGTATGTTTTAAAATATGAAATGTAGTATACCACAAAATATTAAATAATACCACTAAGTACTATGTTCTTTTCTTCCATATCAATATGTAAAAATTTCAGTTGTATTTTATTTAATTGTTGCAATTGTAATTGTAGTGTTGTAGTTGTGAAACAAATAAAGTTTAGTTTTTTAGCAATAAACCTGTATTCACATTTTTACATAAAATAATTCATTTTATTGCCAAAGTGGAAAATTTTGCTATTATTCTGCAATATCAAGATGCTGTATGGTCCGTAAGTAAATAAATAACTAGTTTTTAAAAGTAACTTAATTAGTTTTTAAAATAAAATAAATTAAGGATTAATAGACAAGTTTATATATTTATGAAGTAATACAAAAACAACGTCATAAATTCCTAAAAAAGCTTAATTTTTTTATGGCTTGCAGTATCTGATTTGGAGTTGGGTATTTTGTAATCTTACAAAGATCTTCAAGATAGCTTGTAAAGCCCATTTCTGATCCTGCATTTACAGAAAAGCTTCCTTCCTGTCTTTTCTTCTATAGGTATTTTCACGGCTTCTTCTTAGACGAGTTGGCCAGGGATAATTCCTTTTTTGGCAGCTCCCAACAAAGCAACACATAGTGCAACTTTTAACAGTTCAGCTAGAGAGGCCCCGAACTTCCCGCTTTCTTCGGCCTTCATCCCTAGAGGTCAAGACTATGGACCCGCCCTAGAATTTAAGCTCTTTAAATATTTTCC
>JAHBCN010002722.1:0-86368 GCA_019359885.1 Listronotus oregonensis
GCATTTTTACTCATTACATCTATAGGCTATTGAATATAAGAAAATAAAAGGGCTAATAGGGAACAGATTTGTAAGCATAACTTAATGCTTGATTATGGTTTTTGGGTGCCTAAATATAAAAAGCTTACAAAGTGTCATTAAAGGACCTTGTCCAATTCTTATGAAAAAATATTTCGGCCTTTTTTTTAATCCCGATAAAATCTACCTCTTCCGCAAAAAAGAAGATTTTTTTTGGAAACCCTCCAGAGAAATATCTAAACTTTAACAAAAAATCCTCTATTTCTATTTTTTATGAATTTAATCTAATTTTGTCGTCAGATCCCAAATTTCCCTCAAAAATCTGCATGTTTCTTAAAATTAAAGGCATCGGAAATGTTTGCATTGTTGAGTAAAAAATTTCAACTGGCCATGGTTTTTAGAAAACCGTAGATAATTTGCGAAATTTGGGATTTGACGATAAAAGATAAAATTTTATTAAATTTACGAAAAAAATACAAATAAAGAATTCGCTTTTGAAACGTAGATTTTCTCTTGGAGTGTGTTTTTTTGCTAATTCCAAAATATATATATTGGCAGTGGCATCTGGTATATATTTGGTTGGGTCCTATGTCTAACTTTTTACATGTAAAAAAAAATTAAAAATTCTAGCGCCGCCACTAATCGAAGCAAGAAATCGTTATATTCCTCGGTATAATAAAACTCAGAAGCTGTTTAAATAATCATATAAAATATAAAGTTCTTTCTTGCTTGAATGAAAGTAAATCTTTCTGGTCCATTGTCAAAAACATCAGTCAAAATTGTTGTTAAAATTCATTTTTACCCCTTACCTTTGAAAGTTAAATTATTTCTACTTCTAAAGGCAAAGCCGAATTGTTTACGACATAATTTGCTGCCAATTCTACCCTTGATCCTACCGTTAATCTTCTTCTACCAACAGTCGTTGTTCCTCATAAAATATCCGATATTATTTATAATAAAAGCAGATTAGGCTATATGCTTTCTTCCCTTCATACCAAGAAATCGTCTGGGCTGGATGGCACCCGTAATGGTCTTAAAAAAATGTGTCCCTGAGGTTGCACCCTTCTTAACTCGCCTCTTTTGAATCTTTTTCATTTAAAAAATTTAGTGTCCTACATAAATATTGCGCCATATTGCGAGTCCTACAAAAATAAAAACAAAAAAGAGCCGTTCACCTTATTATAGATTCCACTTTTACAGGAGAACTCCCTTGTCTTGTCGCCGCTGTAGGCGATCTGTCGCTTTTTATAGGTATTTTTACGGAGGCCCATTTTTATGGTCCAAAATTCGCACTTTATTTGTTCTTTCCTCCCTAGGCCCTAGAATTTAGAGCAGTCTTTCTCAAAGTGGGCGATAACGCCCCCTTGTGGGCGCTGGAGGCCTAGAGGGGGGCGGTAAGGGGCCCAGAAAAAATTGAGGGCGCTGATGTGATTTAAGGGGCAATGGGTGTTTAGTAACTTCAGCTACTTCATATTTTAAAATTCACTGAAATTAAAATCCTCCTACTACACAAAATTTATTTATTAGTTCATAATTACATCCTATTTTATTGTATAAATATAAACTAAAAATATATTAAATATTTATTATTTTTAATGCGTTCGCAACGCTATTTATCTCTCAAGTTATTTAGTAATAGGTATCAAACACTGAAAAATATTCGTGTCTTCAAGTGTCGCAGGTGAGGTCCCCACCTCAGAAGACACATATTAAAAATAGGTTTCTATTGTTGCAGCCAAGCTGAGCACTTGCCGAATGCGGGATTTTTTTGTACCTAATCTAGTAAAAATAAAGAAAAAATAAAATTCAAATTAGAAGGCTCAATTATAATTCACATTTGCGCGAACAAATATTGTACGATTTATTTGTGCAACCCTGTATTATAGTCCGTCAACGTTCGTGCGGTACGTTTTTACGGAGTGCAGGTGCGGGGAGGGACAAATCCCAAATACACAGCCGCGGCTCGCGACCGATCGACGACTGACGTAACGTTCCGCCGCACGCACGCATAGTACTCGCTCGCCCTTAATACTGTTAAGTTGAATTATTATTGCTCAATTTTGACTATTGTTAATTTTAAATAAAAGATACTCTTAATATTGTAAAGTTTCATTATTATTGCTCTCTCGGGTAAGAAAAGTCTCGTTTAGAATATAGGTTTAATTAAACTCCAGGCGACACTATGTTATTGAGATTTTTAAGGTGACAAAAATGGGGGGCGCTACAAAATAACTGATTTTTAAAGTGGGCGTTAGACGAAATAAGTTTGGGAACCTCTGGTTTAGAGGCTTCCCTTCTTTCAAATAATTAAATTCTGTTTTAGTAAACTACCACTAACTTCTCCCACAACCACGCTACGGCTTTAAGCCTATATGGATTTTCATAACTATCATAAGATAAAAAAAACTGCTATTTTTTTATAAGAATTGTTTAAATACACAATTACGGCCTTTAAATCCAAGAGCAAATTGGATAAATTTGCAGATTTTTATGTAGAACCCTTTAATTTAACGCACGTATTGTCTCATCCTCAAAAAGGGTAAAATTGCGTTTTGCACGAGAAAAATAAATAACTTGTTGATGCGAAGAATGTTCTTTGGGAGTATTTTTCGAGGTTTTTTATATATTTTTTTAATAAAAAATTTCAAGTATATCCAGATTTTTTAATTTATTCTTAGAATATTGGCTACAGTAGTAATACGGGTATATTTTATTATCTTATAAAGTACTATACAAGTACAATTAAAGCAAATTATTTTTTTATAATTAGATTAATTAATGTCAACAACTGTGCGCCCATAAAGATGACGCAAGGTCAGTGGGAGATGTCGGCAAAATGCTCTGATGTTGTTGTCTTCTCTTGGGAAAACATATCCTTACCTTACCTTTTGGTAGAAGCGAAGCCCAGGTTAATATCCCATTTCTATAGCTTTTTTCGGGTTCGATAAATTACTGTTCTAGAACCTTCCGGCGCCTGCGCACTTCAAAATGGCCTGTTCGGGTTTAAAAGAACTGTTCACGGACTTTTTAGTTTTGAGTTCGCGTTTGTCTAGAACTACATGGGGGTACTTCATTTATTGAATTTTATGTTTCGTTTACCTTGTGGCAATGAAATGGCAAAAGGAAAATATTAGGGATTTTTTTAAGTAACGCAGGGAGCTCATCTGAAAGTGGTGATGATGTAGAAACTACATTTCTTGTGGCATCTAGTGTAGCAGAAGGCTTAAAAGACAATCCTAAAATATGAGAGAGATATAAGAGATTATGCGGAAAAGACTGTGCCTGCGGTTTCTTTATACAGTGATGAACAAATATAGGTTGTGTTGTGCTTGTTTATGGCCCGCACTTTAATTTTAAATATTGTTTTTTTTAAATGCGTTCGAGATTTTTAAATGTCCGATAATCCTGAAACTGTCAGAGAACGATTCTAAGTATTGAGCTACAGCGCATACAGTTCTGTACCGTTCTCGGATAGTTCAAGAATCGTTCGTAAAACGGAACCCAAAAAAGCTTATATTACATTTTTTTGGGAGGGCGGGGAGGAATTATTCTGTTTTTTGTGAAATAAGTAAAATTACACACTGCTATGGTATTTTTAAGGGCACTATATTTCTCTAATATTCAAAAAAAAAATGGAAAAAGGGAAAATTTTTAACTAACAATTGTGCGTAAGACAGCTCGTTGGTAATAAATTTTCATATACTCATTAATTTAACATATTGCGGTTGGAGGACTCAACCGTTGACCCGTTACTTGCCGTTAGTTTTGTCAAACACATATTTTCTTATTTATTGAATTTAATTATCTCTTCATTTAACTGCAAACAAATAGTTGGCTAAAAATTTTTAATACATCACCAATTCGACATGTTCGGCGGCTGAAAATTTAAAAACGCCGCTTTTCAGAACATTTTTGTAGACAAGATAGTTGTAGGATACATCAGTATGAAGCCGTTCGCGAAATTTCAATCAGTTGTTAATTTTTTTTAAGGTGTACTGGGGTCTATTAGGACCCTTAGCCTTCGTGGACTACCCAAAATAAAAAAAGTTTACTCATCGGAAAAATGTATCTCTCTTTAATTACCTCTATGCAAAACTGAAAATACATTTGAATTTAGGGGGTTCTTGTGCCTTTAACATTTGTAACAACCTTCATAGTGTGTATAAGGGTTTTTAATAAATAATGATAACAAAATCACACAATCAGTAGAAAAAATAATTTGTTTCTATAAAAAGTTTTGTATTACTATTTTAATTTTATATTTTGCATGTTTTTTCGTTGCCACCTACATCCTACACTAATATAGAATATTATATGATGAACATTATGTATTTTAAAACTGGTTACAAAATGTCACAGACCGTAAATAGAAAAGCAAAATGCATGGTATAATACATTATAACTTATATGACATCATATACATATCACTTTTAGAAACTCTGCAAACAATATTATAGGAATATAAAATTATTCATTTATGTGCGAAAATGTTGATTTATTATTATGCAATGTAAAATATCTAAAAGCAGCAGTGTGATTTATTGCACTTTTTACATCGATATGATGTAACCATTTTTTGTCTCTTTTCGGCATAGGAAAATTACCGGTGTTAGCGTTATCATGCGGTGCGGTGAAATTTGAAAAAAGGGAAGCAATTAATAAAATCTCACCAATTTATAATACACATATATTCAAAAGTTCTGCATCATCCTGATTTTTGTATAATAAATTAAAGTTTATTGAAAATAAGCCAAATATTATTAACTGAATTTTAAAGAAACATCAATGTTTCTTATTCAATTTTAATTAGAGAACATAATTTTAAACAATAAAAATTATTCTGGGGAATACTCCGCCATTCCTCTCTAGCAGCGATGACAACCTTTGGAAGAGTTCTCGAAGGATATCTTTAAAAACAAATTGCTCTGAAAAGTGTGTCCCAAGGATGTTCTATAGAGTTCATGCCAGGAGACATAGCAGGCCACTCTAAACGATTTATTCCTACACTTTCAAGGTAGTCATCAACAGCTCTAGTACGATAAGGTCGGGCATTAGTATCCATAAAGACAAAATTATTATCAACAGCCCCTCTCCACAGTCTAACGTAAAGGTGCAGGTTATCCCTGATGTATCTAGCACCAGTCATTGTGCCTTCACGTGGACTAATTCCGTACGCCCCTCAGGCATAATTCCTGCCCAAAACATGGCACTTCCATCTCCGAAGGAAGGCACGTTGCGAGCATGGGCATTATGGGCAAGTTGGGCAGCTCTTGTTGGTTCTCTCCAAACCTAAATTCAGTGACTTTATCACTTACCCGAGAAATCCTGGTTTCATCGGAAAACACGACAGAATTTCGAAATTCTTCTGGTACGCGAATGTGCTTTTCAGCCCACTGCAGTCGACGAACTCGATGCTCATGTTGTAGCCGATGAACTCCTACTGGTCGCCGAAATCTTAAATCTGATTGTAGTATTCGTTTACTTAGTGTAGAGACAGATACATAAACGCCCAGTGCACGTATTACCTCTCTCCGAAGTTCTGGTACTTTCAAAGTAGGATTTTTTCCAATTGTTAATGTTATGTAGCGATTCTGCTGTTAATTAGTAACACGCCTTTTACCACTTTTAGGTCTATCTTGCAGAAAATTAGTCTCTAGATAGCCATTCCATAACAAACATCACTTTGAAAAACGCCTATTCTCTCAGCCACAAACCTTTGCGAGTGACCTTCTTCAACAAAAGCCACTATTTTTGCACGATCAATTTCAAGTATCACTTGGCGATTCATGTAGGAGCACTAAACTGTAAAAGTGTAGTAAATTGCACCACCACAATAAGACACAACAAAGGTTTTTTTTTGAATAAGGTTACAGTTGTTTTTTTTATGTGAAGGATGGCTCTTTTTATATTAAAAAACACGCTACTAGGCCGTTCAGTTTATTATCTAAGGAAGATTTGCTGTCCCTGTAAAGTTTGTTTAGACAACTTGAATGGTGTTTAATCAAAGCTATAAGAGGAAGGCGGTGATACAGTAAAGTCACAGCTTGTTATAAATAATTTAACTTGTCGATTCTGTAGTTAAACTTCACAGCTTAGTCTTTGCTTGCCATTCATTTGGATGCTTGACTTCTCTTTTATGGTCACCTATGACAATCCGCTAAAAAGAAACGTTTTCGTTAACCGACTCTTTAAAATGATCCTGACAGGTTGCTTTTCCCACTAGTCTTCGATCTGGTGTAAAGAGTCGGAAAATTTTTGTGTACAATTTTATATATTGTAGTTTTAGTCGCTTTAGTTTCCTTTGCCCTAGGATTTTTATTTGTCGATTAGGGAGTGGTAAATGTAAGGTGCCGATGGTTTCCTCAGTTCTTGCCTCAACCGGTCTTGCTGGATTATTTCGAATAATATTTTACTTGAAAATAAGTTGGGCTGTTATTACCGTAAACCCAGGTCATTTTTATTGATTAAGTTTGGTTGATTTCCCCTTTAATAATAAAGTTTTATCTAGGGATCGACAGATAGGATTTTTTGTGGCCGAAACAGATATGCATGGCCGATATCGGTGGATACCGATATATCGGCCATATTTTTTATTATGAATATTTTGCTGTAAAAATAAGCTATAATTAATTTTCTTAAAATAAAAAAACAATACAAATATAGCGTTACTGTTCAACACTGCTTAAAAGAACATAGCAAAAAATCACTAAAACCCCGAATTAGACATCGCTCGGCGGCCACACGACGCGCGACTTTACGGCCACTTGATCAGTACAATTAGTCATACGCGACTCATTAGAAAGTCAATGCTCATTCATATATTTATTGGAAAAAGCGAGGCATATAGCAACTCATTTCAGTCACTCCTCTTTGGCTTGTGATATTCTGTAGAATATTAATATGGCGGAAAAATCTTTAGTTCAGGATGTACCTACAAGATGGAACTCAAGTTTTTATATGTTGGAACGCTTGGTTTAAAATATATTTATAATAGATGATTCAATTTTAAAAATGACACTAGCATAAGACCAATGGGAACTAGCAAAAAACTTTCTAAATCTACTAAAACTCTTTGGATTACCGAGTTTTTAGTAAGAACAATGCTTTTATATCAGAAGTAATACCATTACTTAAGACACACACACTGCTAAAAATGATCTTAAAAATTCGTTAAATATAAGGTGCAAAGACTACTTCACTGATAGAAATTTTCTTTTTGCCACTTCATTAAACCCATAATACATGTTTTTATAATAATGTTTTATCGCAAAAAAAACCTATGCAGATTTAAGAAATAAAATACATTAATCAATACAACAAACCTGGTGGAGAAGTATTAATATCTCCGATGTGAGTGACGATGATGATACTCCCCTAGCAAAAATTGCCAATATATCAAGAGAGGTAAACTAATTTTAAGACAATGTTCCTAACTTGATTCCTCATAGTTTATTTTTGAATACCTTTGAGGAATTTACCAGTACGCCGGCAAGTAAATCGCCATTAGCAAAAATATAGTTGTATATCGACCATTGCCATTAGATAGGGAAGCCAATGATTTAATTATTAAATTTTAAGGGAACATGAGATGTACAGGGTGTCCCATTTTGGGTACTTTTGCGGAGTATTTCCGTTATTTTTAACGTTAGCGGGATGCGGTTTTCGCGACAGTGTGCTACGTTTTCGTGAAGCTAAAGATGCCGTTAACGAAATTTTCATAGCCCTTTTAGTTTTCAAAATGCAGGGCATTTTTGAAAATATTGCATTTATCCTTCAACTTATCCAAAAGGTTAAATAACACTCTGATAGATTTTTTTTTAATAGAATGCAGTGGTGTAGATAATTTTTGTTACATATTTACTATTTTGGAGTTATAAATCAAACTTATGTATTTTTTTTAAATGGGACACTCTGTATATTTATAGACTATAAAATTTGTCTTTCTTTTAACGTTTCAAAAATATATAATACTCTGCACTTTTTCTTATAAACACGCAAATAAATGACAATTTTCTAAAACTAAATGTATAATTTAATAGTAGGCTATGGCTATTACAAGAAACAAAAATAAATGTCAAATATTTGTCTATCTTATCGGTTTCTTGATCGACTTAGAAATCCTCAAGTTATTCCAGAACTTTTGGAAAATATTCCATTAGCCCAATATAATGCTGTTTACCTACAACAAGATGGCATTTCTTGATAATACCTTTCCTCAAAGATGGATAGGTACCAACTGACCTGTTAGATGGCCTCCACGATCTCCAGATCTCTCAATTTTAGATTTTTTTTATGGGGCTATATACAAAATGAAGTATATAAAACACGATATGACAGAGGTAATTTATTTAGCCTTTCAAAACCTTCGAAGGAGACCAATTGTTCTTTTTAATGCTATTAAAAAAAATACAAAAATGTGTCAATTTTGCATTAGAGAAAATTGTTGTCCTTTTTAACATCACCTTCAAAATTTTTTAATTTTTTTTATATTGTTACTTTACGCTACAAAACGGTTGTTACAAACTTACTGTTAAAAAACTGTATAGGTATTTTTAAAAATGTTATGGCACTTATAAGAAGATACCTACTTGCAAAGTATTCAATTCTTCGTTAGTAATATGTAACTTGCAATTGGTTATTATTGTTATTCATGGCCTACTATTAAATTATGCATTTAGTTTTAGAAAATTGTCATTTACTTTCGTGTTTTTAAGAAAAAGTACATTCTATTATATATTTTTGAAACGTTAAAAGAAAGACAAATTTTAAAGTCTATAAATATGCCCCATTTAAAAAAACATAAGTTTGGTTTATAACTCCAAAATAGTAAATATGTAACAAAAATTATCTAAACCACTGCATTCTACGGAAAAAAAATCTATCAAAGTGTTATTTTACCTTTTCGATAAGTTAAAGGATAACGGAGATATGAGGAGGGTTCCAAAATGCAATATTTTCAAAAATGTCCTGTATTTTAAAAAACTAAAAGGGCTATGAAAATCTTGTTAACGGAATCTTTAGCTTCACAAAAAAGTAGCACACTGTCGCGAAAACCGCATCAAGCTATCGTTAAAAATAACGGAGATACCCCGCAAAAGTACCCAAAATGGGACACCCTGTACATTGAATTAGCCAAAATATAATAAAATAAAGATCCTTTGACTTGATAAGCAAATAAAAAAAGACATTTGTACATTTTTATTTAAATGTGCAATAATATATTTAGCACCCCCCACCAAGCAGTGTGGCTAGTAAAAAGCTATTCTCTTCAGTTGAGAACATAATAATATACGAAAATTTAATTTTGTTGCATAAGTTACAAAATTTTAATTTTAATTATTTAATACAACTGTTTATTTTTTTTAGTTAAGCTTTTTTCACTTTAAGTGTGTTTTTGTATTTTTGCAGTAAAAATATACTTATGTCGTTTTTTGTTTAGTAATTATACTGATATTGGACCAGAAGGCCAATATGGCCTATTTACCAATACCGATATCGGTATAGGTCGATCTCTTGTTTCATTTGACCTATTTTTTAGTTAGTTTACCCATTTTGTGAAACAAAAATTGTGTCAAAACTGTAAAATATTACCTGTCATACGTCATTTTTATGACTAGGTAGATCACTAAAAAAAACCTCGACGGACGGTCAACGATTTTGACGAAAGCATTAGGTGAAAAGTTTTAAAATATTTTCCCGTTCAGTGCATCGCACACATTTTTATTAAGGTATGGTAGCAAAACACTTTTACTTCCTTATTTAGTAAGGTTGAATACTCCATAAAGTTTTATTAAAGTCTATGATTTAATTGCTGTTTGTTTTTGATAACTACATTTTGTAAAGTCGGTGGCCGGATACGAAGATTAACTAAATTTAGCTGTATATGGAGTGTTAGTCGGTGAGCCGATGACACATGTTTTATAAAGTGTTTGATTCGGGTAGAAATTTTACTTAATTGGTTGGATAGAATAGATGAGTAAGTAATCGACTGATTGCCTGACTTACGTGGGTACACCAAGTACTGCGCATACAGGAAGTCCGCGCAACTTTTATTTTTATGATTGCCGGTTGTTAAACCTCAGAAAAAGTGACTGGCTTTTTGCAAATATTTTTTAATATATTAGTCAAGGCAATGAAGCACTCAGTCTCGGAATTTTTTGCACTAGATAGATAGGAATGCGTTTTTTTTGCATTCGCTTCCAAAATTTTTTTGTAAAAAATGTACCTAATTTGTGACTTATACAAACCGCAAATTGCATTGCTGCAGCCAAAAATGCATTCAGAAAATAATTTTTTTGAGACGGCTTTTGGAAGATTTAATAACTTTGTAAAAATGAGTCAGAACTAGCCCAAATCGCGTTGTCGGGGGTCGCCGATCACGTTTCTGATGTTTAAATGGACCGACAGCCGACCTGGAGCTCAGAAACGCCGATGAACGTCATATCCGTGTGACTCACCCAAAATTTACGCGGGGAAGGAGAGTAACTAGACGCCCGGGGGTTTTTTGGGTCGCTGAATTCAAATATGGCATCGACGAACAATCCCCGGACACTTGGTGCACCGAAACCTGGACGAAAATCGTTATGGGTTTTTTTTTGAGGCGCTGAATACGAATTTCACGGCGAAAACGACCCCCATAATTTAAAAAAATATGGAAAATATAAGGATAATTTTTAAACTAAAATTTGATTTTGACAAACATAAATTTTAAAATAAAAATTTACAACTTTAAAATGACGGTCTACCAGGTGATTAGGGGTCGTTTTCGACGTAAAATTTGGATGAACGCCCGAAAAATGCCCCTACAATGATTTTCTGGCTGTTTTTGGCGATCTTGTGAGGAAAATTCTCGGGGATGACGTCCACGTCCAGGTTCGGCAGCACCAGGTGGCCGCGGGTGTTCGCCCATGCCACACTTGAATTCGGCGACCCAAAAAACCCCCGGGCTTTCCTGCGTAAATTTTGGGGAAGTCCCACGGAGATGACGTTCAGGGCCAGGTTACGGTGCACCAGGTGTTCGGGGGGTCGTTTCCGCCGTGAAATTTGGATTCAGTGCCCCAAAAAAATCCCTATAACGATTTTCGGTTCGTCTTTTTCGATTGTGTGTGGACAACCCTCGGAGATGAGGTCCGCGTCTAGATTCCGGTCCACCAGGTGTTCAGGGGGTCGTTTGCGACGTGACATTCGGAATCAACGCCCCAAAACCCACAACGATTTTCGGTTCGTCTTTTTTGATTGTGTGAGGAATACCCTCGCGGTGATGAGTCCGCGTCCAAGTTCCGGTGCACCAGGTGTCGGGGAGTGTTCGTCGATGCCATATTTGAATTAATCAACCCAAAAAACCCCCGAGCGTGGAGTTGCTCTCCTTCCCCGCGTGAATTTTGGGAGAGTCCCAAAGAAATGACGTTCATCGGCGTTCCTGAGCTCCAGGTCGGTTGTCGGTCATCATAATCGTGATCAGCGGCCTCAAAAACCCCCGAGAACCCGCTTTGGACCAGTTCTGACACATATTTACAAAGTTATTAAATCTTCAGAAGCCGTCTCAAAAAAATGCATTTTGTGAATGCATTTTTCGCTGCATCAATGCAATTTGCGGTTTGTATAAGTTACAAAGTAGGTACATTTTTTACAAAAAATTTTTGGAAGCGAATGCAAAAAACCGCATTCCGATCCGTCTTAGTGCAAAAAATTCAGAAGTTTTGGCTTTTTTAGTGCTTCATTGCATCGACTATATATAATTAGGACGCTTTAAAAATTTCAGCGAGAATCAATTTTTTTTATTTTTAGAAATACAACTTTGGAGGGGTTTAGTTCAAAATTAATCCCCTCCAAAGTAATTGCCTTTTTTAGTTTTTATTTTAAACCAACTTAACTTTCGAATGCTGATGATTTACAAAATCAAACACTTTTTGGCAAAAAAAATTTCACACCTTCTCTGTATGTGCAGTCCCCAGTCCCGAAAATCGACAGGCTAGCATCGAAGCAAGAAATCAGTATAATCAGACCATCTCAGATGCAAAAGACCGTTTTAACAATCGAATAAAAGAAAAGTTCTCTCTTGCTCAAATGGCAGTAAAGCTTTTTGGTCCTTTGCCAAAAATATTAGTCAGAACTTTTGCACAAATTCTTTTCCACCCCTAATCTCTGAAGATGGAATTGTCTCTACCTCCAAAGGAAAAGCCGAACTATTTGCCAAACAATTTGCTGCCAATTCTACGCTTGATCCTCCTATTAATCTTCCTCTTCCAACAGTTGTCCCTGTTTCTCATAAAATGTCCGATATAATTTTTAAAGTCAAACAGATCAAGCGTATTCTTTCTTCTCTTAATACTAAAAAATCGTCTGGGCTGGATGGCATACCAGCAATCGTCTTAAAAAATGTGCTCCCGAGCTTGCACCCATCTTAACTCGCCTCTTTCGAATCTCTTATGACACGGGCATTTTCCCGGAGAGTTGGAAAGCTGCACGTGTGCAACCTGTCCCCAAAAAAGGATCCAAAAGTCTCCCTTCTAACTATAGACCTATATCTCTTCTTTCAGTTGTTTGCAAGGTAATGGAAAAATTCATTAATTCCCAAATCTTAAAGTATCTGGAAAAACATCAAGATCTTACATGATATACAATATGGATTCCGTCACAGTAGATCCACAGCTGATCTTCTTTCCTTTGTCTCACACAACTGGAACAAGTCCCTTGAGTTTCTTGGTGAATCCCAGATCGTTGCTCTTGACATATCCAAAGCTTTCGATCAGGTCTGGCATGATGGGCTTCTTAACAAACTTCCTTCTTACGGCCTTCCACCTAAGCTTTGCTCTTGGCTTTCCAGTTTCCTTTCTAATCGACGTATATCAGTTAGTGTAGATGGTCATTCCTCCAGCTTCTACCAAATTAATGCTGGGGTGCCCCAGGGCTCAGTGCTGGCACCCACGCTGTTTCTTCTACACATTAACGATCTTCTCTCTTCACAATCAATCCCATTCATTAGTTTTGCTGACGATAGTACCCTCCACTCTAGTATTCAATTTCTTAAGCCACCGTGTAATTCTGATTTTGAAAACAAGCGCAGGTCAATGCAGATATCTCTTTCACAAGACCTCAAACTTATCTTGGATTGGGGCGCCAAAAATCGTGTTCAGTTTAATGCCTCAAAAACACAGTCATGTTCGCTGTCGCGAAAAAAGTCTGCGAATGCTCATCCCTTACATATGAGCGTCCAAGTTCTGCAGAACAAAGAGTCGTTTAATCTAGTCGGCGTTACTTTTGAGAATAACCTCAACTGGCACAAACACTTTTCATCCATAGCTTCGGCAGCTTCAAAAAAGATTGGATTCCTCTTTCGAGCCAGAAAATATTTCTCTTCTTCCAATCTGTACACTCTGTATGTATCCCAAATCAGACCCTCTTTGGAATATTGTTCTCATGTCTGGGGAATGGCGTCCTCTACAACACTTAGCCTTCTGGACTCCATTCAAAAAAGAGCTGTTCGTCTTATTAATGATCCAACGCTCACAGAAAGGCTTCCTTTTCTTGCCCATGGTCGAGCTGTAGGGGATCTGTCCCTCTTCTATAGGTATTTTCACGGCTTCTGCTCAGAGGAATTGGCCAGTATTATTCCTTCTCTGGCAGCTCCCAACAGAGCAACATGTAGTGCAACTTTTATGCATCCTTTTACAGTTCAGTTAGAGAGGCCCCGAACTTCCCGCTTTCTTCGTTCCTTTATTCCTAGAGTGTCAAGACTATGGAACCTGCTGCCCGCAGAAGTTTTTCCTTCTCCTCCCAATCTCCAAAAATTTAAGTCCCGTGTGAACAAACTCCCTCTCACCACACTGAAGACACCCACGGTACGTTAGTACTTAGGCATCAGCCTTCGTGGACTGTCCCAAGATAAAAAAAAACGTGGTGTACCTAGGTGCATTTATCCTATTTATGTAAAATATCTACGTGAATCAAACATTTTATAAAAAAATATGTTAAATGGAAAGATTTTTTTGCAAATACAACAAATGTTATTTTTTACAAATTTAGTAATGTTAGCACTAGACTGTGTAAGAACAACGTGGTCATATGCTGGTCAACTATTGTAGCAAGTACTGCCATGGCCTGATCATGGCAGTTCCTCAGTGACAGTAAATGATGCTACTAGAATATCGCCTAGGGAGGCAGAAACAACCAGTGTTCAAGCAAGTTTTATTAAGAACAACTAATGTCATCATTGGATAGTGTTGCATCTAATGAGAAATTTAATGTTATCGAATCTGATACTTCTATTTATATCCTTGAGAGTGACAAATAACACTGATGGGAATGATTAATAATAAATTAAATATGTATATTTATCTTTTGGCTAGTTTTTAAATTTATTTTAAATTTTTAACGAAAACAACCAATGTTAGATTTTTGTCCTAATTTCCAACAAAAATTTTAAACAGTTGACATTTGCTGTTTTTGAAAAAAAACGACTATTTTACTCTGAATATTTGAATTTCGAAAAACCTAAGAAATTCTGAGTTTTCGGATACATAACTGAGTATCTACCTGTTATGTGTATTGAACTTTTAATTCAATACACTGTCCTAGAGACAAAGAGGGTGTGTTAGGTGTGTATTTTTTAGAATAAAGTTGTGGACAGAACTTGGTCTAATTTAGGATTGGGTAGGAACTTGGCCCTTACATTACTTAAGTGTTTTTGGGTCAATAAATGAAATAAAATCTTGCCTGCATTTAAAATTCTAAGACAATTAGGACCTTAGAAACTCAGGTTTAATCAGATTGCAAACTTCTAAAATATTCCCCAAGTTTACAATATTATCGCCCCCGATTCAGGGCGTTTCTAGTAAAACTGTGTAGTTTTTATTTTTTTCTTTTACTTGGTGTCCTAAAACCTACTTGCATACTTAATTTCAAGTTACTACTTCCTCGGAGAGTACTCCATAATTTTAATGAGTCAATAAGTGACTTAGCGAGTTAATCAGTGAGTAGTAAAATGGCGATTTTTAAAATTAAATATTTCAGAAGCCACCTGACATAACTTTCCTAACTTTTTCACATGTAATTAGAATAATTGTGTTAATTTTTATACCAAATCTCATACCTTTATGTGGACCGATAACGAGGTTAGGAGGAAAATACGCTTTAACATTTCGTGTATTATACATACTGCGTGCGTCAGGCCGGAGCTTGGACTGGCGCACTACCGTGGGCCTAGATGAAATTTACTACATTCAGTGCACACACAAATCTTTACTCTAGGACAAGAACCAAAGCGATCCCATATCGATGAGTAACCAACAAAGACTTTTTAGGAGATGAATCGGCCACAACAATAAAGAACATATCTATAAATCAATACTTATCTTGATTTTTTTAACTTGTTAATTGTTGTACAGGGTGCGGCAGCATAACTTCATTTTTCAAAACTTAATAAAAAGCATTGTAAGATTTAGAAAGTTTGGTAGAAAGTAGGTAACGTCCCCCATTCTGGATACATTGAGTAAATCGATTTCTGGCGCGGCAGCATAACTTTCTTTTTTTGATCAGGGCCGATTTGCAATGGCCGGCACGAACTCCCGATTTATCCGATTGTGATTTTTTTCTGTGGAATTTTTTGAAATCCCGTGTTTATGTGAACCGTCCAAGGACCCTTCAAGATTTAAAGAACCACATCCAGGAAGAAATTGCCACCATAACGCCTGCTATGCTTGAAGGAGTCATGGAAGTGCCAGAAATCGGTTTACTCAATGTATCGAGAATGGAGGAAGTCAACTTCATGATTTGCTCTTTAGAGCTCTGTAAAACAAAACTTTAGGTATGTACGTACCATCATTGTAAAAACCAAATTAAAACTTTCTGTTTCATACAATGCGCTTTATAAAGTTTTGAAAGAAAAGAAGTTATGCTGCGGCACCCTGTATTAAGAAGTTAGTATTGGTTAACTACTTTTAAAGCTGGTTCTTGTTTTATGTTTTAATAAAGCCTATTTGTAATGTAGGAGAAAATTTAGGTAATATTCCATTTAATGGACTACGCGAAAAAAATTGTTGCTGACATGTGCAGGTGAAATATAAAAAATATATATTATGATTAGGAAGTTAATACAAATAATTGAAACTAGCGAGAGTGTATTAATTCACGAAACTTCTCCTATTGCCGTGATTTCTAAGTAAAATTGTGTGTTATTTATTTCATATTTCATGGCATGCCATAATCACATCACCATCACTTATTAATTATAATCGCATGAAATGACTTACATACTTTTGTATATATTTCTAATTAGATAGGAAATAATTTAAATAATGCAATAAAATCGCAAATCTAGATCGAAATATGTGCAGAATATGACTAGTTTTAAAGGAAAAAATATTTAAATGTGACATAATTTCTGATAAAAACTACCCTATATCAGAAGTAACCATCAATATTTAAACAGCTTAACTTATGCTCATGTTTATTAAGTATTTTAATAAATCTTATCCACAACCGTTCAATTATGAGGTTTTTACATAACTATTTGTCTGGTATTTGAGACTTATAGCACAACTCATGGTGTTATGAATCTATAACACAACTAGTTTTTTTTTAATAATGAAAACAACAACAAATACATATTTAAAAATATATTAATTTTTCATACAAATACTTACTACTAATTATTATAAATATTCATAACACATTCTTTACATTTTTTTAAAACAAGCCTTCTGCTGATGATGGTGATAATAGTGAAGGTCTAACTGTAATGCATTGGGCTGCTGATCGGTTGGGCTCTCACACGGGCTGTTGTTTTTTATTAAAATATCACGATAGGCGCATTGTATTTTTGCTCTAAATGTACGTCAGAATGTTGTTTTCGATGTTTTACAGCGATTGTTCGTTTTTGGGGTATTCCTTAACAATGTCAAGCAATAATCAGCATTGAAGTGATACTTCATTTGCCTTGATATCGTTCCCCATGTTCATCACTTACAGCCCCCAAATTTTCGAGAAAGAAATCAACATGAGGGTCCAGAAAGGAAATTTCGAGAGACATGATACATCCCATTTCTTTATAATCATTAAGAAGTTTACTCACAATAACTTTGTAATGGTCAGCTTTCACCCTTTTAAGACAATTTGTAACAACGGATTTTAAGGTGCGTCAAGCTAGTAAATAAGTATATTTAGCATATTATTTTATATAGATTCTATTTTTCATTATTTTTCCTATTTGAAAATTCACAAATATGTCCTCTAAATTTTGGTTTGCTGTCGGCCGGATTCACCAAAATTATCTTAAGTTGATCTTTACTAAGAAGCTCTTAAAATTAAGGGCAACTTAAAATTTCTTCTCTTTCACCGTTACATTTTTATTGCAACTTAACTAAGAGTACTTAGAAGGGCGGTAACGTTGCATCTTCCTCCTTTTAAATTATTGGCCTTTACAATTCGAAAAATCAAAATACATTGATATTAGATCTCTCCTTTTCTAGCTTGTGTGTGATAAAATAGGTCTTACTTAAACATTTTTCTCTAACATTGTCACATCATGTAAAAACTTTTTAGAACTTTTTGTTTTTCATTTTGTGGACTTAACAATACAAAATCGGTCGTTAGTTTGTGGTTCATTGTTCTAAAATTTGAAATAAAGTGGAAAGGGCGCCTAACTTTACGGCCATAGAAGGAGGACAATTATTGTCAATTACTACGAGATATAAACACCTAATTAAAAACCAAAAAACTTTAATTAATTCATGTGAACAAATTTAAATATTCCTAATTTACAATTAAATGGTCAAAATTTAGAGGCTAATACAAACTCGTCATGTTTAAACTCAAGCTCATTTTCGATTTGCTCAGGTAAGCTGAGCACTGTTGGCTTCGTTAATCTGAACCATTTGAGAAACGTTAGATTGTCCATCTCGTCAAAATGGCTTTTTTGAAAATAACAGAGCAATGCCCAAAAGATTAAAAAAACACCTGAAAAATGCCATAAGCAAATAATTAAAATTTACCGTTTGTAACTTCTTTCTAAAAATCCATTTAATATCGCATTTATAATATCACAATTCAAACCGTCATCGTTTAAAAAATGCGTTTTACATAATTTTTACCAAACTAATTATTTGAAACTATAAACGGAAAACAAATATTTTTAAAAAAATATTGTGTCATATATCAACGTCAAATTACTTAAGGGATCATTAAGTACAGAAAATCCTACACCTAAAGTTAAGGACCCTTAAGGACGAATTTTATTTCAGCTGGTGCAAGAAACATTTGAAACTTAAGGGACAATTAATGCTTAAGAACAACTTAAGTGATGCAAAAAGTGTTGGTGCAACTGGCCATAAATCTCGCATTTTTTTTAACAAGATCCCTATTCCATTCCAATCCATTGGTTTAAAAAAATTCTTTATTAATCCTTATTTAATATGCGAAGGTGAAAGTAATACCTTTTTGGGATTAACTAATGGCAACATTTTTTAGTCCCGGAGTTAGTTCCTGACTTAGTAATCGTTCCTTCTGGTAGGATGGTCTATAAAAAATTTTGTATTATGCACATTACACTATATCTATGGGTTTTTTACCTTTCTGCCTATAGTCTAGTCAAGAAGTGTGTTTCCTGCAAAAAATAGTTAGAAGGCTTCGAAAAATATGAGCGACAGCTTATTCGACGCGAAATGCAAATCTGAGAAAGGAGTTTTAAGGATTTTTTCTGCCAATATAAATTGCCATTGGTATTAGCAACAAACGAAAAAAAAGAAGCCATTTCGATTTTTGATAACTCAAAAACCTGTAAAACTGCATTATTCAAATTTTAATTTAACGCTAAAATGGGACTTCGCCCGCCATTTTTGGTTGCGCGTTCGGCGTCAAAACCGAGTATGGCACACTAAATATTTTTTTAAGGGTATTAAATATTAAATTAAAATGTTTTAAAAAGTATGGTTTATTTTCAATATTTCAAAGAATCTATCCCTGTTGAAAATTTAACCTAAAGTTAATTTTTCAACAAGTTAGACAATTGTTAATTAACAATATTGTTTTAAACTGTTATCTTCATTGTAAAATTATTATAAACAAAGGCTTACATTGTTTAAAACTTTTATGGCGTTATCTTGTTAAGTATGTATAAGAAGGGCTTCACGAAGCGAAAAATTTATAAGACAATTATTTAAGCATTTTTTTTAAATGTAAAATGAGGACGAAACAATTTTGTTAATTGACAGTTGTCTAACTTATTGAAAAACTAACTTTAAGTTAATAGTCCCTGAGCCAGCTAAAAATTTGGTCAATTATTTCCTTTTAAGCGATAATTGGTAGAATGCATCAGAGGGTTGTATTATTAAGCTTCGTGAACGTCAGCTGCGGTTCCGTTGGAACAATGAGCCGCGGTAACCTTTTTAATAATGACAATGCAGTAATTTTAAAGTGACAACGTTAATTCACAACTAACTGGTATTTTTGTTGTTGTTCATAAATATGAGGTAATAATAAAGTAACAATTTTTAAAAATATACTACGGTGTAACCATAAAATTTAAAGTTTTTATCATAGACGTAGATTTGTATGCTCTTTAATAAACTATAAAAGAATTTTTGTCCAAAATAATTAGGGAAGCCAATAATTGACCCCAATCCCGCTCGACGATTCACCACCCGGCAAATTCATTCATTTCCTTTCAACTTAAAACTTGTTAAATTGTAGCTAACCCAATATCTTACAGAAAAAATCAGCTGACTTTAACATGGTGCATTTTATGTTAACTGGTTGCTGAAACATGAAAAAAAATACTTTCAATGATTTTCTCTCAACTAGAAAATTTACCTGGTGATATGCAACTATGGATAAATATAAATATATATGTCAGCTGGTTGTATCTCGGTGCAAAAACCGTCAGCTGATACTTGAAAAATTATAGCGCAGGACTTAGGCGGGAGCATCTATCGCCTATTTAAATGCATCAGCTGACGAGTTTTTCCTTTACTTACTACTGGCTTTTTTTTAATTAATTACAGCAGTAAATAAACAATCAGCTTACAATTTTTTATATGGGAAGAAATGACGTATCCCAAATTCTTCGGCATAAATAACTTTTATTATACAAAGGTGATTGACAATATCAATGTAAGTCAATAATTTTCCATCTCGCTTTGGCTTGTGTCACTATCATCTGTCTCTGGTTCACTGTTAGAGTCGCTATTAGAGCTGTCTGCTGTCATGTTTTCATCATAATTTTCCGTACAAAATTCTTTAAAAGTTTATTGAAGAGCATGCAAATCTACGTTCATGGTAAAAAATTTAAATTTTTCGGTTATACCGTAATATATCCTTAAAAATTGTTACTTTATTATGGCCTCATATTTATGAACAACAAAATACCAGTTAGTTGTGAATCAACGTTGTCATTTTAAAAGTACTGCGTTGTTATTATTAAAAAGGCTACCGCGGCTCATTGTTCCAACGGAACCGCAGCTGACGTTCACGAAGCTTTAAAATACAACCCTCTGATGCATTCTACCAATTTTCGCTTGAGAGGAAATTGGTCATGTAAATCTGTTACTGGCTCCTGGACCATAAACTTTAAATGGGAATAAATTCTTTAAAGCGTTCTGAATAACCATATTTTTTTTTTAAATTAATTAATATTTAAAACACTAAAAAAATAATTTAGTGTGACGTACTCGGTTTTGACGCCAAACACGTAATTAAAAAAGTCTCCGCGGAGGCCCATTTTCAGCCTTAAATTAAAATTATAAATAATGGAGATGGAACTCTGGGAGTTAGGACTTTTTTATAGCAAATTTTTTTTCTTTTGCAATTTTGCTATCTTTTATGGTTTTTGAGTTATCATCAAAAATCGAAATGGCTTCTTTTGTTCGTTTTTTGTTAATGCCAAAAATCATCAAAACGCCTTTTTTAGATTGGCATTCCGCGCCGAATAAGCTGTCGCTCATATTTTTTGAAGCATTCTAACTATTTTTCCAGGAAATACACTTCTCGAGTTATTCTTAAGTACTTAACAAATATTGGCGAGAATTCCTATAATGCATATCAATGCAATTTGTAATAGAAAATACGCAATGGAATACTTGTCTACGGATAAATAATTAAGTAAAATTTATTTTTAATTACTTTTATCTTTGGCTCTTATCTATTTCCTATTTATAAAAACAAGGCAAGTAGAATTACTTAAGTTTATGAGGTAAGATATATTTTAAATAGCACTTTAAATATATTATCTTTTTTAAATAAACACAACATAAAAATGTAAAAACAAAGGACATGGAATAAACAGCATTTAGTTTGCAGTCAATCTAACAATTTTTTTTCATGTTTCAAACATGAATCCGTCACAAAACTATAAAACATATTAACATTTTTATATTGGAGAGGACAAAAGATATGATTAGTTAAATAGTGACTCTTCTCTTAGTCGACCATTTATAGATTCATATTGGCAATATTACCGATATGATTCTTATGCTATTGGTATGCCAAAGTAACAGGTCAAATACACAGCCCCACAAAAAAAGGTAAATGTTCATGGTATCTTTATATTTTTGAGGTAGCTAAATCCTAATCTTAGGTCAGTTTGAACCCATCAGGTCAGGGTCAGGGGCATTTTAAGGAATCTGCAAAATTAATCGTAACCAAATTTAAAGACTGTATACTTATAATTTTGAGGTCGATGAATTTGAATCCGTGATCAGTTTGACCCCATAGGGTCATGGTCAAGAGATATTCTAATGTCAAATCCGAAAAAATAGAATTTTACAGATTGGACCACGGATTCGTATTCTGTGACCTCAAAAACATAAACATACACTCTACAAATTTGGTTGCAATTAATTTTGCAGATTTGACCTACAAATGCCCTTGACCCCTACTTAATGGGGTCAAAATGACCTCGAATTTAAATTCAGCTTCTTCAAAAACATAATATTTGTTTAATTATATTAGACATATATAATTCCTTTTAAACGTCGTGCTCAATACTCATTATAGACTCTTGACCCATCGTAGCCGAAGTCGATTTTCAATTAACTTGAGCTTTAAGGACAATCCTTCCCCACTGCAATTAGTTACCTTCACAACTAAATATAAACGAAGTGTCACCCAAACGTTTAAAAGCGCATCATTGACATTCAGCAACCTTGCAAAAATCTAGAAAAATGAAAAGACTTTAATGACCAACTATCTAACTTCATTGTATTAAATTTATACCGATATTTTTTCCTAGTTTATTCTGTTTTCGTAAGAACTGTACTTTAATTTATAATTGGTATTATTTTAAAAATATATTTGTTAAAGAAGAGTGATTTTTTCCCTTTTAATAGTAGGATGTCGGTCTCCCACACAAATCTGCCCAAGAACCTCCACAGTCTTAAATTTAGCTCTGAGTCCATGGTACATTAATATATTATACAATAATTAAACAAAATGTCCTATAAATAAATAAAAATAAAATTTATATTCTCTCATTAAAAAAACATACGGGACGATGTATTAAAGAAATATTATGATCTCTAAAACGGTTCACCTCAATATTTAATATTTGCAATTTAAATTTTCTTTTTTTGGTATAATCAGCTATTATAAAACGTGGCCCTTTACTAATATAAGGTCTGTTTGTTATTCAGAAATATTTTATACTATTTTAAGTTTTCCTACCTACGTAGTCCCAAAATACAGCTTTCATAAGAGCGCTTACGTGAAAAAAAAAATGTAAAATAGGGTACACTATTTCTGAATAACAAACAGACCTATTGATGAAGATATATTGTACAGGTGTAAACCCACCGAAAAGGCATTTCAAACAAAAATTTGCAAATATTTGTAAATGCTGGCAAAGTTTGCTGTCAGTCAGTGTGTCGCCGTATGATATTATTTGGTATAGTGATTTATTAGTGATTCCTTGCTAGTCCAGAAAATATTACCATTTTTGACTGTTTTGTTTTTTTTTTCCTAACAAGAAACACGAGGCATTTGTACTGATACATCTCGTGGATTCTTTCCGTTTTGAAATATAATTTAAATTCAGTCACAACATAATCTGTCTTCACCAAACGCGCACCATAATCAAATTTTCTTTGTTTTACGACGAAATGAATAGATAGAATCGCTCGCAAGTTTATTTAATCGCACTTGCTCCACCAAAATGTATCAACAACATTGCAGACATTAGCGACCATTCGCAAATGTTATGGTGGTGTCGCTTTAAAATAATACAAATTTTGAAAAATCAGTTAAATTTGGCAACATAACGCTGAAGCGTTCATCAACCCGGTTATCATCAATACGACGGCAGCTGTCGATGCACTGGCCGGTATTGCCATATTTCTGTTAATGTGAAAGTAATAAAGATTGTTAACAAAAGTCTATTTTAAAAGCAAAAAGGGGATAGTCCGCTTTTTAAATCAAATCAGACCCAACTTGGACAACTGTTCCCATGTCTGGTATTCACCAGGAAAAGCCATTCGCTTCTCCCACATCTCGGGACATTCTAGATTTTACCCAAAAAAGAGCAATTTGCCTTAACAATTATCCCACTTTCACGATAAAGCTTTCTCCTCTTGACCACCAATAAACTTTGGAAATATGTTTTACTTTTATAGGTATTTCCATGGCTTCTATTCTTAACAATTAAACAGTAATATATTTTGCCAGTCATCGTTTTACAACTCACCCATTTGCAAATTTCCCACTTTGTCTGCTATAATGTGAAACCTACTGTCTGCAGAAATATTTTCTCCCTCTTCTAACTTCCAAATCTTATATTTTTAAGCTATATTTTACTTTCCTTAAGCCTCCGTGGACTGTCATTAGATAAAAAAATGTATTTATTAAATGTAATAAGTGTCTACTGTAAAATATTCAAAAGTGGATTCCGCCAGTCAGCTTCAGAAATACAAAGTTATTTTTTATAGTTATTGGATATGCTTTACAGTAAAAAAAGATTGCACTCATTGATATGTTTTTTTAAAGAATAGTCATTACATATTTAATCACGTTTTTGAATTTAAAACGCATCAAAATTAAATAGTATTTGGACAAAATAAATGGTCTTTTATCACATTTTGAGTTATTTTTTATAAATTCATAAAGGGATAAGCTGCATAACTTCATTCTTCTGTTCTTTATAATCTGAGATTTATAGATGTCTGCACTTCTCAAATTTTGAGAGTTTCACAAGATCCCTAAGCTTTTTGATTATATAGGTCACTAAATCAGACTTTGTCCTGTTGAACTGTAGGCCCACTTTGATTATATAGACTTTAGTGAGGTGTGGTTTAGCGGTAGTAGTTATTTGTATAAAGTCCGTGGTAGCACTAGCCGCTTTTTATAAAATGTGCCGTGAAATACAATATCTGCATGTTTCGGTGCTTAGACATCGTTAACGGAACTGGGGGAAATTGATCCAAAAACAAGGCACCCGCGTAGTACTTGGGTTTCATACTAGCTTTCGTAGACTGTCATAAAGGTAAATAATGCATTTTCACTGACTTTGTGTGGGTTGAGTTAATGAAAACATTGTTGATTTTAGGAGTTTTCATGTAAAACTGTATAATCAGTACATTTTCTGGTCAAAACAAAGTGTTAGTTTATTATCAAAGTAAAGATTGTGACATAATCTTAGGCCAATGTATAGCTGTGAAAGGTTGATCAATTTCAGTGGTTTCTTTTCATTATTCGTTGAACTACAGAATAAGATGCGTTTTTTGTCAGTTACTATCTTTCAAGGAAGAATTTGTCTCAGATACCTGTTATGACCCATTAAAGTAATGTTCAGCCATATCCAACATTGTTACCAATAATGGGGAATTTAAAAAAAATTAAAAAATACATATTTCCCCCTTTTTCTTTGACTCATAAAAAAATGTTGTACATACTAGGTGCGAAAATTGACTTCCCCGCACGCGATGCAGGGAGCTAAACCACAGCAGCAAAGAAGATATCCTCAGCTCTTTTTGGCATTTTTGACACTTGCAAGTTAATTTATTTTAGAAACAAAATGTTTAATTCAGAAAAAGGATGTTGTACGGAGATAAGAATAATGTATTTTTTTTTACTTAACGGGCCCAGGGCCGTTTTTTATTAAAATTTATTAGACATAGGTTTTTGGGGCGCTGATCACGAATCTAAAATCAAATTTTGTTGGAAATTTCTAGTTTTTAAGATATAACACCCTACCCAGCCTATCCTTAAAAATGCACAAACATTTTTAAAATTCCTCTTCTGAATGATTTTATTCAAAACCATCTTTTATTTTACAGAATAAACTTATTTCCACTATTATTTACTCATTAGTTTTACTAAATAACACATTCAAAAAATGTATTTTTATGTTTTAAAAACATCAACCAAATAATTCAGGGATTTTATTAAAAACATTAAATCCAAGTAAAAGCATTATTTTAATCTTTTTTAAAAGGTGCATTATAGTAAAGGTGGATAGGGACTCCTGCACAGTCAGATATTAAACATACAAGTGAGGCAGGGGAGCATTTTTCTGAATATGGATGTGTTGATAAGATAAATATTAAATAAGTAATTGACAACATCCTCTTTTTTAAACACAAACAAAATAAATGCCGTTAATGTAAACTTCATTTTTACACAATTTAAATTTAAAAAGTAGGTGCTTTTCAATCGCTTCCCATGTTGTACCACTGCTTAAAAATCTTAATAATAAAATAATTTTCTTGTCTTTTTAAAAGTAAACATATTTTTTTGTTTGTGTTGTTAAAAATAACGACTAAAGAAACGTAAAAAAAATGTATCCTACAAAAAAAAGAAAAATGTTTTACTATAAAATCTTCCACTTTTGCTGTAACTAATTTTAAGTAGAAGAAAGTTTGTGCTGTTTAGAAATTAGGTCCAAATGGTGCCTTAAAAAGTAATTTTTTACTTTACGGACATGACGCCGATTGTCATGAATTTTTGCATACGGGGTTTTTTGTGGCGCTGATCATGAATCTAAAATTAGTTTTTTTCCGAAAACCTCTGGTTGGACTAACCTCAAAATGGACATTTTCTCAAAATTCCTTCTTCATAAAACTGATTACTTTTATATTAAACGATTACACTAAAATTTATAAAAGTTTATTACTTGTTTTTAGTAAAAAACACCTCAAATAAATCCAGTTTTTTATTTCTTTAAAACTCTTTCTTTTATAAAATTATCTGCTCCAAACGTCCATCATATCTTTATAAGCGTATTGTCTTTAGGACCCATGTACATAATATTAATATCAGATTTCGAGGAAATGGTGGGGTTACCATATCATCAAACCGTAATATTTGAGCGTAGCTTCTCATATAATGTGGCTAAATATTTTAACTCTTTGCCGGAGAATTTAAAACATCTTTCACAATCTGCCTTTAAGTACCTTACACAAAATATATTTTGGGTAAGCAACAATAGCTTCTTTATGTGATTATTAGTAAGAAATGTGTAATCAATCTTTTGTTTTTTAGCTATTTTTTTTGCCTAATACGCCATTATTGTTTGTTTGTTTGGGTTTTTTTAAATACTGAAAGACATTTCTTTTAATTATTTATATTTTTTGTTATGTAATTAATGAATGGTTGACGATGGAATGATCAGGGAGGCATTCAAAGATGCCTCATCCGAACTCCGCCTTTTTCTGAATTTAAGTTTTTACATCTTTTATTGTAATATGTAATCCATTATTATTTAGAAATAAAGACATTTATTATTATTATTATTAATTATGAATTAGGCAACCAGCTATACATCATATATATATATTCTTACAACGTACAGAAAAGTGGATTCATTTAAGGTGATTTTTACTAAAAATAAACAATAAATTATTGTAAATTTTAGTGTATTTGTTAAATATATAAGTGCCTAATTAGTATATGTTTCCATTTGTTGGTAATCATTTTCAAGAAGAGGTTAGTCCACTTGGAGGACTTATAACTCAAAAACCAGAGGTTGCCGATAAAAAAACTGATTTTAGATTTGTGATCAGCGCCCCAAAAAGCCCCCGTATGCAAAAATTCATGAAAATCGGCGTCATGTCCGTAAAGTTAAAAATTACCCTTAAAAACTAGGAGTTTCCGACAAAATTTGGTTTATAATACATATTACGATCATCGTTATTAAATGTTTTTGGGTACAAAAGAAGTTATTACTACATTATTCCAATTAAAATTAAGTGGATAGGGTGAGGAAAAATTATTATTATTCAAAAATTTACCAATTATATTTATTTTGACTGTCACTTGGCACTATTGTTCATGTTTTTATTTCTTTTTGACATTTTTAGGGTCACGTGTTACTATTTGAACTACTTGACAATTCGTATTAGTACTTTTTGTATTTACATCCATACCTCATTGAAAATAATTAAAATTTTGTTAATAACTTCTATGTAGGGATAATTTAGACAAATTTAAATTCCTCCGTTCTGGTGGTCATGGTTGTTCTGGTTAGTTAAAGCGCCTTTTTATTTGGTTAATTAACTTTCGCAAATTTATATATTTCACTTTTCCAACATTTTTACATTTTTCCTCACCTGCATACTTTTAGTTCCTCCACACAATGCATATTATGTTGTTATTTCCCAAAAAAGATATTAAATTAAGGTGGTCGTAGGGTGTATCGGACCCAAAATTTGACTTTAGATTAGTGATCAGCGCCCCAAAAAATCCCCGTATAAAAAATTTCAGTAAAATCGGCCGTGGGCCCGATAAGTAAAAAAGTACCAAAAACAATAAGTCTTATCTTCCAGTTAACTTGACAACGTCGCCTCGCGTTCACGGTCACCTCAAGCGAAACCCAGTTCAGTTTTACGGGGAACCAGCTAACTAAACTCGTATCCGAATCGGAACCACATCGAGTCTCGCGGTACCAAAGTCGTACGTTCGGTCGCATTTCAGTGTTTACCTTGCACTTCGCTTTGTTTTGTCGAGATTTTGTATAAATTTTTTATTAAATAAAAACATGTGGTAGTTTTTATTTAGTGTGTGAGTGGTGGTACCATTGAATTTTAGGATTTTACTAGTGTAGCACATCAAAATGGTGCAGGTATGTTTGTAAATATTAATTTATGAATGAAACTATTTGAGTCAATTTTGTTATGAAGTATAGAATCCACAAGCAATTTTTGGTTTCTTTTTTACTTAAAGAACTAAAATAAAATAGCAGGCTAGTATTAGTACGAGTTTTAAAACACTTTATAATACCTAAGAACAGCTACAAAAAAAAAGCAATATTGGGAAGTGGTCCGAAAATGAAAAATGGGTAAACGATTTTTTTTATGTTCTTTTAGCGTATTTTTCTGAAATATTAATGAAATAAAAAAATATTATTAATTAAAGGAAACATATTTCACAACCGCCGTAATAATAAAAATGTTATTAATTATAGTATATTAATTTTATTTAAAAATCATTAATACAAATATTGTCAAAATTCTTATTTAATTCCAAAAAATAAGTTTTTTTTAATTAATTCGTAAATTAGACTAAAAAATTTTTAATAAAAAAATAATTCACTTTTAATTCTAAATTGCAACGAATATCTCTCTGAAACCTACTAATAAAGAATTTTTAAATACCTTTTCACGACAAAGAGACAATATCAAGCAGCTTCAATTTGATGATATGTTAGTGTGTTACTTAAACTGAGGTGTCAGTTATAATTAAATATAGTTTCTAGTATCTGCTAGGAAATTACAAATTTTTTACTTTTTAAAAAAGATTCCATTTGTTTCAACCCTGCTTGCAGGAACATGGCCCACTACTTATCCTTTCAGATTATTAAAGCGTCTCAAAGTATTCACTATTTCTCTTTTTAGTAAAGGCCCAGAAAAATATTATTTCTATATGTACACAAATAAAAGTAAAAAACTATTAAAATTCAAAAGACAATTGAATTTTCAAATCTGAAAATTAAAAGTTATTTGAATTTTTAAAAAAGTCTTCCCGTGTTCCCATACTTGCATATTAATTTTAAAAAATATTAGAATAAAATTTTATATTGACTTGTAGTTTTAAAACAAGTATTATTGTGTACTTGTGATCTGTATTTTAATTTCCACATAAGTATTATAAAGGGTGGTGACGTATGCTATCAAAATTATAATAGTATTATCAGCCAAACCTATCGAGTTCTGGTTCTCGACCTTTTTAAAAAACGACAATTATTGTCTAATTTATCTTAATAATCCCAAAAATAGTGTATACGCCACAAGAATCAGAATATCTTAATTATTAAAAAACAAATGCCAGATGTATTGAGTAATTGTTTCAAGTGATTTTTAATATTTTGAATTAAAAAAAATACAATCCTGTCCAAAGATTTTAATAATTTACGTAGTCGTGCTTCTTTGCTCTCCATTCGCTTAGTTAAATGGCAACGTTTTATTGACAAATCAGTCACCGTTTTCAAGATATGAAAAAGTAAAATAAAGATACCAAAACGGTTTTTGATTTGCTTTGTACAGGGTTATTCATTTCAAAGTAAACAGGGCTTTATTTTTGAACTTCCCTGTACTTTTTTAAAAAACGAATATAGCCATTTTGTTATTTTTTCGTAGAATTTAATAATCTAATCAGAAAAACATTTGAAACAAAAACAAAGAGTTACAGCCCGAGTGACGTATTTTTTAAATGGATTACCCCGTATATTTTTATATCAATAGATAGAGATTTTCACGAGGAATTCGGTGATATAGGGGTTGCTGGGTTTATTTCCTGCGGTTCTGCTGCAATTGTCTAAAAACTACATGATACTATAAGGATAGTTTCACCTGAAAAAACCTGGCTGCCACAGGTCACAGGTGTTTATTTGTCAAGGTCAAGAATAATACGTTCATTACTTTTTGGAATAGTTTTATAATGAGGTTTTCATCAGAAGAACGGCTTCAAATTATATTATATGCTAAAAATGATATGATATATCTATTTCTAAACCAAGCAGCAAAATTACAATAAACGGAATAAAATAAAATGCAATACGAGGTAAAATATGGTGGTAATAAAAACATTTATAACAGATAATTATAATATTACTAATAATTTAATGTTCCGAAATGTTCTATATGAAACCCCGTTATTTTCGAAACATCATCTATAATCCCTCCTTAGCCCTTCTAAGCTCGCCGATATTATTTGAGGTTCTTGGTTAATTTCATTTACATTTTTTTCTCTCATTTCTTCCGTGTTTGTGTTCCCATTTTGGTAAACGACATTCTTTAAGTGACCCCATAAAAAGTGTCCAAAATTGTAATATCTAGAATCAGACAATAGGTGTCTAATGATAACTCCAATCCACTGATTGTATCGGCGATTGAGATACTGCACAACTTGACGAACAGCATGGGGCGGCGCTCCGTCTAGTTGCCAAATTATCTTGTGATACGTTTGAAGTGGCAAATCTTCTAAAATGTCCTCAATATCGTTTTCAAGAAGATTGAGATATCTTTCTCCAGTTAAGGATCCCTTATAGAATATTGGCCCGACAATTCTATTGTTAAGCACACCACACCAGACATGAAGAAAAGAACTTCCTAAAATTTCCTAGATTTTGTCTTGACCAGCTGTGCGTATTGCGTTAGTTTAGCATTCCCGATGTAGTAAACGTAGCTTCATCCGTCCAAAGAATCGTTTGAACAGGGTAGGATCGTTATCTTGTTCATGGATTAAAATTTGGGAAACAAATTGAAAGCGAAGTTCCTTTTGTTCACGTGTTAAATACTGCACTGGAAGAACATGATATGGAAGATACTTAAAATATTTCAGTGTTCTCTGAACTGTCGTATATGTTACTTTTTTTGCAGGGCCATACCTCAAGTCCCTAACTGCGTCAGTAATTGACTTCATGGGATTCAAAGTAAAATAATTTAGAATAGCTCGATCCCGGTTTCTTTTTCTCATTGTCGTCCTTTTTCTAATATGTAACGATTTTGTTTCTTCGAATAAGACTCAGTTTTAAAATCGTTTTTATTGATATATTTCGGTGGAAATTTGCAACATATCTTCGCTGTGTTTCCCTGGCGTTTTCTCCACATATATAATAGAGAGTTATTATTTGAAGCCGTTCTTCTGATGAACACCTCATTATAAAACTACTCCAAAAAGTAATAAACGCATTTTTTTTAATTCTTGACTTTGACAAATAAGCACCTGTGACCTGTGGCAGCCAGGTTTTTTTAGGTGAAACTTCCTAATAGTATCATGCAGTTTTTAGACAATTGCAGCAGAACCGCAGAAAATAAACCCAGCAACCTCTATATCACCGAATTCCTCGTGAAAATCTGTCTATTGGTTTAAAAATATACGGAGTAATCCATTTATAAAATACGTCACTCGTGCTGTAACTCTTTTATTTTGTTTCAATTTTTTTCTGATTAGATAATTGAATTCTACGGAAAAATACACGAAATGGCTATATTCGTTTTTTAAAAAGTACAAGGAAGTTCAAAAATAAAGCCCTGTTTACTTTAAAATGAATAACCCTGTACACTGTATTAATGCATTTTTGATAGTCACTGAGAACTGTGTAAATAATCATTTGCTTAAACTTAAGAGGGTTTGCTTAAATAAAAGTGAGCAAGTAACTGCCACTGAAATGTCTTTAGATGAGTTAAGTGATAACTTAAATGATGAGCTCTTTTAATTCATAGTGTTGGTTAGTTCTGGTTATGATAAATATTATTTAATTCTGCAATGTGTGGGGGTGTACAGTGAAATGAGGATTCACAATTCTCCATTCCACTAGGAACACACAGTTCTGTATTTCAAACGGAAATATATGCTTTACTTCACTGTGCAACAAAAAATAACAGGAGGGCTTATAAAAACAAGCGGATCTGCATAAAACAGACACTAAGCGTCACTGGGCATAGTAAACCCCAAGGTAACGTCCAAGCTGACATGAGAATGCCAAAGAACTGGAAGTCCTGGGAAACGCAACAGACTAACTCTTTATGTACCAGGACATTCGGAATAGAAGGCAACGAAAAGGGATGAGCTAGCGAGACAGGATCATCCACACCATACTTTGGGTCAGAACCTGCCCTTGGAGACAAAACCACAAGCCGAGGGTAAAACCAGAGAATGATCCGAAACAAACACGAAGAATACTGGGAAACCTAGTAGAATAAGACATGGAAAGTTCAAGAGGCCCATCCAAAAGAACGAAGGAAGAACTACTCAGACAAAGTAGGAAAATACTTTGCATAACAGTAGGGTTTCTAACAGGGCTGATAACCCAAGAGGACACCTACACAAGATAGGCTCATACAATGGGGACCCAAGTTGCAGAATGTGCGACGAGGGGGAAGAAACAGCCTACCATATCCTGTGCGAATGTAAAGCATTGAATCACAAAAGACAGTCATTATTTGGGCAACCGGAAATGAGCCCACAGGAATATATCAACCAACCAGTCTCGGGGTTATACAGACTTGTATAAGGAACAAGACTAATGGGAGGATTGATATAAAAGACAATGGGAGATTAGGCACAAAAGCCCATGAGGCTGCGCTGCCTCCGGTAGTTAATCAAGACGGCTCCCAGGGAGGAAGAAGAAGAAATTCTGCAATATACTCAAGTACTTGGTGATATTGAAGTTATATAAGTCGGCACATATACTTTAGTTGGCCAAAGCATCTTTCATTTATCAATCTTGGTTTTTTAGATAATCTGTTATTCCAAACGGTGTCATTAGCCACGATTTTAATCCATGTCCATCATCCCCCAGCCATCATACACCAATACACCAATTTTATTTCATTTGTTTTTTCGTTTTTTTTTTGTTCAGGATTCGAGGAAACGAGTTAGCCAGGGAGCCAGAGCATGGTGTTCACTTTTTGGGTGGTAAATAATACAATTTCGGTTTTGGTGTTTGGTCGTTTCTCGGAGTGACCTTACAAAACTGTAATTCTATTTTTAATAGAAAATGTTTGCAAAATCCTGCTTGATTTGGAACAATCATACACCAGGAAGATATTTGCATAATGAATAATAGTTCGGGGTTTCAGACTTGTATAAGGAAAAGACTAAGGAGATTGATATAAAGACAATGGGAATTAGGCCAAAAAGCCCATGAGGCTGCGCTGCCTCCGGTAGTTAACAAGACGGCTCCCAGAGGAAGAAGAAATTCTGAATATACTCAGTCTTTGATATTGAAGTTATATAAGTCGGCACATATATTTAGTGCCAAAGCATCTTTCATTTATAATCTTGGTTTTTAGATAATCTGTTATTCCAAACGGTGTCTTAGCCACGATTTAATCCATGTCCATCATCCCAGCCATCATACACCAATACACCAATTTTATTTCATTTGTTTTTTCGTTTTTTTTTGTTCAGGATTCGAGGAAACGAGTTAGCCAGGGCCAGAGCATGTTTTTTGGGTGGTAAATAATACAATTTCGGTTTTGGTGTTTGGTCGTTTCTCGGAGTGACCTTACAAAACTGTAATTCTATTTTTAATAGGAAAATGTTTGCAAAATCCTGCTTGATTTGGAACAATCATACACCAGGAAGATATTGCATAATGACAAATATATCAGAGTTCCTATTTTAGAGTTATGTACGGTATCTGGCCAAAGCACATCTACACTGGTAAACATTTCTGATAAGTTGCATTTTGCCTGCACATTTAAAGACCCAATCTTTTTCGGTTGATGTATTCATTGCCGTGATGGTTTGGTTTCAAAAACTAGACGTGTGTGCAATCAACAAATCAAAACTGGCACTGAGAAACTGATGTTTTTCTTACTATTTCTGCTTGCTTCGTTTACTTTCAATTGAAATTTAATTTTAAAATGTTTTTGACACAGGACTGATAAATTCTTAGTTCTTTATCCAGGATTGGCTATATATCTTAAGAAAATCTTTATTTTGTACCTTTAAGATAGGGCGTATTCTCTTGTTTCATAATTTTGTCCCTGAAAATTAGTGTTGTAAATGGAAGTTTTTCCATGGAAATGGAAATATTGGAAATTTTCGAACATGTCTCGAAAATATTGGGAATATTAGAAATTTGGAAATATCAAAAAAAAAAAAGAATGCGTTGTTAACCATAAAAACAAAGATTTCTATATATTTCTTATTCTTTTCTGCATTAAAAATTTCATACTAGAAAAATAATTTTCGAAAAAATACGTCTATTATTACGATTACGCTGGCTGGTGGCTATTGCTTGCTTTAGAAGAGGTTTAATTGCACTTCCATAAAGATGGCATTGATGCTGAATCCAATATTGAAGGTGTGGATGATACCGATGAAAATATGCCTCTTGATCAAGTTGCACGACTTGTGTCTGGGGGTCGTGTGTAATAACTTTTTTAGAAATTTCACTGATTTCTTGGTATTTTTAATACTTATATTTTTATTTATATTAATGTATTTTGCGTTTTAACTTTTGGATGACAATTCCACTCATGAATAAATAACCCCATTTGAAATGTCCAAAATTGAAATTTCGATCGAATTATCGAATAGAAGGGAAAAAGTTACTGGCTAAAAAAATCGGTAAGTTTACGGTTCTATCAATCGTGTCGTCCATCGTTATTTTGCTTTTAACTTTGTTTTATTCGCACAATTGTATTACTGTCAATTTGTACTTAGATTTTGAGCCAGATATTTTTTCCTGGTTTTGAATATTTCGGAAATTTAACTCTTTTCTCAAAATATCCGATCAAATCTGACCCTTTATGGTATTACCTATGATAAACTTTCATATTTTTTTTTTTGAGTTTTGTAGTTTTTATTTCAATATTTTTATATATTTTCAAAGTTTCCTGATATATTTACGGAAATATTTCCAAATATATATTTTCGGAAATTTTTCATCACTACAAAATATACTTTGTTATTTAATCTACATTTACTTCTTAAAATCTGTAAAATGATTTCATATCTCGCCTATTTGGTTCTCTTCGTTCTTTTTATTGCTCCTCTGCACGTAAATTTACGAAAAAAGTAGATCAATTAGAGGTAAAATTTTAAAGCATCTGCTTAAGGTACTAAGCAAATGCTATGTTTAATTTATAATCATAACATAATAAGGAACTATTTAAATGTGAGATGATGCCCATGCTCATGATATAATTGTGAACAAAAGCTTTGCTGCTTACTTACATTTTTATTCATAAAATAAAAAGCATTTGCTTCATTTTGTGAGTAAAATATTTTTCTTACTTTTACTCATACGACCCATTATTTTAAAATTTACCGTTTTTATGTGAAATACTTGGTGTCATATTTCCATTAATCGATCGTCACTAACCACCAATTTTATCTTATTGTAAAGGATGTGTATTTATTACGAATATAGCAATAAAATCCACAATGATTCATTATTCGATACTGATAAGCTATGTCATAGACTAAAAAGGATATTTTTAAAGATAACTAATTTCCCTAATCTTTAAGTTGTGTACATATATTGAAAAATACCTTTTTAGTACATCGAATTACTTAGGACGACCTTATCCTCCCATACATTACATGAAATACATTTTTAAAATACAGATATTAAAGCTTGCTTGTTTTATGTGAAAAAATGACAGTTTCTGTCAAGACTTGTGGAAATATTTTCGCAGAACTCTAAGTGGCAGTTCCCCTTACATTCTCTGGAGTGAAAAACCCAATTATTTTGCGTTTGTTTTCCAAGAAAGCTTTTTACCCCACAAAATGCATGTTAACTTTTTGAAGGCCAAAATATATGTCCGTTAACACGACCTTGGCCACGCGTATAGAGCAAGAAAAGGGTCTGGGGATAGGGGAATAGACCCGATAGAGTATGGAGCATTAAATAAAATGACATATCCGAATTTTAAAATTATAGTTACAGCATTACCGCTCACAATCATTGTGTGGATAACACTATTTTTATTTATTTTTGGGTATATTCGGCATTATTTTCCTAGTAATTTAAAATTAGTATAACCCAGTATATTGGAGTTTTTTGTCCTAACATGAACAAGTTTAAACAAAGCGAAGGTGGATGAGTTTTCATTGGAAACTAAACTATAGAACCCTAAATTAACACACGTCAGGTGTCTATAACATACACTTACCCTTTTTTATTATTTATATTATATTCGACTCCAGTTATTATTAAGACACCCATGGTACGTTAGTCCCTAAAGCTTTAAGCTTCGTGAACTGTCTTAAGAGTTATTATTTTGATTTATTCTAAATATGTTTATTAAATTCCAAAGCCTATAAATATACAAATGAAAAAAGTGACCAAATTGTTATTTTATTATTTGTTTAAAAAAATATAAAATTACAATAGGTAATATCTTGTGTTGTCTCCCTTGCCCTAATTACGGCTTCACATCTCCTCGGCATGTTTAAAATTAGATTTTAAATTTCAGCTTGATCTATCTGCTCCAATATTTGCGTGAGCTATAATGACAGGTCAATTAGATTATCAGGTGGAGGCAGTTAGGCTCTAACACTTCGACCCATGTTGTCCCATAAGTGCTCTATGGGATTAAGGTCAGGACTTCTTGGTGCCAAGTTGAAATTTCGACTTCCTGGAGGTAATTTTGTATCACTCTAGCCACATTCGGGCGTGCATTTTAAAATGGCTGTTAATGCATTCAATGATAGCAGTCAAACGACCTTCCTGAATTATAAACAGCTCCATGGGCCTCTAAACTAATGCCACCACATACCATAACATATCATCCTTCATAGCTTACTGTCTCTACGATGTTACGTTGTGCGTATCGCTCTCTAGGGCGTCGGTACACACTCCTACGTCGATCATTACTAAAAATACCAAATCTCGACTCATCGCTAAACAAGACATTGCCCCATTTACGATTGCCAGTGCTTGTCGGCAACGTGCAACTGATGGTTTGCGGTTAGAAGAGGACCAATTGTAGCAAGATAGGGCCTAAGGTCGGCTTCTGCCAACCTTCTTTGCACGGTATCTTGGGTAATACGATACGGTTATTATACTGACGAGAAAATTCTTGCTGCAGGGCAGTGCTTGTAACAAATCGCGTTCTTAAAGCTTGCAATCGCAAAAATCGATCTTGATCATTAGTTGTGATCCTATGCCGTCCTTGTCCGGGTCTTCTTTCATTATATCCAAAAGTCTCCTAAAGCGTGCTTATTTAACGTCTGTAGGACTATGCGGTCAGATTGTGTCACTACATCTAGTCAATGTGCCACTTCAACCTGTCGTAAGCCTACTCCCACAAGTGCTACGGTAGTAGCACCTTCCTCACGCGAAAGATTACTCATTTTACAAGCGTCTTAGGCCATTTATGTTGTAATACACTTAAAAAAATTGACTATTGCCGATACAAGCGTAGAAAGCAAACTAAGAGCAAATAAACGACTAAACTTAATATTTAAGAAATTTTGTTAAATATCAGTTTTGTAGTAAGGAATGTAAAAAAATCTGCTTTTTATGTACCGGGTGACCATTCGAAAACTACCACCTCCCTGTATGAAAAAATGGTTTATTAAACAGAATAAAAACAATAATTTTTTTTTCCTATTTATTAAAAATAATTATAACGCTACTGTTCGTGCGTATGCAGCTCGACATCCTTATGAAGCCGTTCCTACAAGACACACCGTTAAAAGCATTTTTATAAAATTTAGGACAACTTCAAATATCGACAGAAAAAAATCGGTGTATCCAAATGATGAAAAGGGGGATTTAAATGTTATCCTACATTCAACAAGTCAGTTATCAAAAGACTTGCAAGTTATGCATGGACCACAAAAATACGGGCGCGAGCCAATACGTCAGCTTTTAAAACAAAGTAAGTTTAAACCTTTTAAATACCATAAAGTTCAAAAAACTCACACAAGCTCAAAAGGATCAAGGACTAAATTTTTGCAATTTGATGTTGAACAGGCTAAATAATAACAGACTTTTTTAAAAATATATTATGGACCGACGAATCCAGTTTCTCGACAAGTTGAATTAACAAACAAAACCTTTGGCATTTTGCGGTGGATAATCTAAATTTTGTGCGAGAAGTGCACTTTCAAGGTCGACAGACTGTTAATGTGTGGTGTGGCATATTGGGAAACCGAATAATAGGACCATATTTTTTTTAAGGTAACTTGACCGGTAAAGTATATTACAAATTTTTGAGGAATGAGCTTTCAGACGTGCTGAAAAATTTGCCGCTAAGGTATTATCGCAGTTTAGTTTTCCAACATTATGGAGCTCCACCAACAAGTAAAAAACTTATTAGATAAAAATTATGATGAATGGATTGGACGGAACGAGACAATATATTGGCCAGCTAATAGTCCGGATCTGACGCCCATGGACCACTTTTTATGGGGATATATAAAAATTAATTTAGCAATAGGACCTAGGTAATGCTAATGTCTTAAAAATATTTATTAGGCATGAAATTAATGTATTGAATCAAACATATTCTCGCTTTATATAAAAATTCAATAGCACATTATTTGGAAACTTGTTACCAAGAATGCGTGCTGAACCAGGGGTATAACGTAAAGTGTGACAATTAATATGTTATCTTAAATTATTACTGATTTATTGTTGAATAAAATTGAGTTTGTTATACCAACCTTTATTATTTTAATTATTCAATTTTTAAACATATTTAGTTCGAAAACCAGTGAATTTAGGCCTATAGTGTTTTTTATAAAAAATGCTTGGAATTTTAAACGGAATTAAAATATTAAGTCAAATACAGGGTGTCCTATTTAAAAAATCATAACTAAGGTTTGCCACGTCTTTATGATGCATTCTGTATAATATTCAAAATTATGTTTAAACTCTTTAAATTTGTCCCTACAACCTTCATATTAAACATTTTTTTGAGAAACTTCAAATAAAAAAGTTAAGGGAGGTGGTAGTTTTCAAATGGTCACCCGGTATGCAACACAAAAACATATCTCAAAAATTTAAAAGAACATCTTAAATAAATATTTTTATACCAGTGTAGCGGCGCAGTGTAAAATGATATCGTCTTTTTGCTAGTATATGTTTTTGAATATTTAACTGAGAACCCTTGCAATCCTGTTTACTTGACCCTGTATCTTTTATCCCAGTGTACATAATTGGCTTTAAAACAACTTTGTGTTAAGATGTTTTTGATTCACTCGAGACTTTAGGGATGACTCGAGCAAGTGATAGCTTTCTAAAATAGGATCACACGATGCATTAAATCAGAAAAAAACCATTCGCGGTCGTACCCATTATTAAACATTTTTTTTATGGTTTCTCAAATTATAGAACACTTTCTTAGGTACTGCAGGTCAATCGAATAATTAAAGTGAAAGTAAATAAATAAACGAGAAATAAAAGACCATGTATTTCAGGTTAAATACCTCTAATTCTTTTCAGTATAACAGGAACGGAATGTTTGTATGGAAAAAGTAAAAATATCACGTAATAATGCAACAAAATGCAAAGCAGGTATAGGCATCGAGAATAATAATTACAAAATTTAAATGTAAGAACCTTGAAAGGTCGATAATACGATTATTGGTAAGGTTGCGAAAAACAATAGGTTCATAGGCAGTTGAGTAATAAAATAATAATAAAACATGTTATTATACAGAAAATTACTTGGCTGATTATTTTTAAATAATAAATATATGTATATGTTTTTTGTTTTTTAAATTACATTTTTTGGGTGCTTAATACTACATAATTAAAACGTTTCTTGATATTGTAATCTTGTATTCTGTATAATTAGATAATAACTTTGTTTATTTCGTGCAGTAAAAGTCCACAGTACGACGTGCACTACTTAAATTTTAAGCTTTGGCAACACCAAATGTTGTCAGGGACAATCTGACGTTTACAGGGCCGTAGCTAGGGAAGGGGGTTCTAGGAGTTAGAACCCCTCCCCCTAAAATTTCATAATCCACGTTCGTTTCACAGCAAACAGGTGATTGGAGCAAATATTTAAGAGCAACTCGAACCTTAAACTTCCGAAACCACATACCATTTAATGATCATAATTTTTTCATTTAAAGTATGGGTAACAATATATCTGCGCTGTGGGGGAATCCTCATCATTTTTCCTGCGATTTGAAATGTAATTGTAATTTTTCAAGTAACAAATTTTTGAATTTGGATTTCAAGCCGCATCGAAAGTGTTAGATCAATCAATTTATGATGAGTTTTAATTTTTTTAATTGGCTATTATATGTGTATATATTTATAAATTTCGCTTGTCCAGGGGGTGGGCAGTAAAAATAAATTATTTTAGTGGCTTTTTTCAAGAAACCAATAAGAAAAACCAAATTGGCAATTTTCAGAATAAAAATAAAATCAAATCATAGACTAAACAGCGTAATTTGATTGGTGGATTATTTTATGAGCTATTTATTCAAAGATTTTTCGCATGTGAACCAAACAATAAAATAAAAAATGACTTTTATTCTTAAAAAGAATACATATTTTGATCAAATAATTTATAATGGGCCTCAGTAAGTACAGGTTGTTCAGAGCTTTCGTCGATAAATCTTTTCGTGTGTAGAAGTCCCTGGAGAGTATCAGTAGATAAACTATTTCGACTGAAAGTTTTTAATAGGTTGACTGCAGAAAACAATTTCTCAACATTAGCAGTACTGTGTGGAAGCACAAGTAGTTTTCTAACAAATTTACTCAGCAGAGGAAACATTTGCGAATGATCTCCTTTTTTAATCCCTGAAATATGATGCCAAAAGTCTTCAACCCTGATATTTTCCACAGTATTGAAAGGAAGCGTAGTAATTTTTAAAAGACGCCACTGAACTTTTGTTAAATAACAATTATGGCTTCCATATGAATATATACACATATACAGAAGTAAATATACGAAAATAATAAAAAGACGGACGGTTATGTACAGCAACGCCCTCTTTCTGGTTTGTTTAAAATTCGAAAATTCACCGAAGAGTTAAAAAAAATAACAATTTGGGTGACAAGGAGTAATTTGAATTATTTTTACAAAAATAAAATCAAATTTTTGAAAAATTAAAAAAGTTGGTAGATTTTTCATCCAGGGTAGTGTAAAAAAGTTAAAAGTAGGTAGATCTACCTAAAAGTTGGTAGAGTTGGTAACACTGCTTCATACTTATCAAATCGTAAACAATATGAATGGTGAATATTTTACAGTTGCAAGCATCAGGCATGGAGTTCCTCAGGATTTAGATTGATTGATTGATTGATTGATAAAATAAATACACAAGTTGAGGTTTTGTCCGCCTCGACACTGCAGCCTACAGGGCTTGTTGTATCTCTTGTGTATTTGTTCCAGTTAAAAAGTTTTGACACTTTAGACAGGTGTAGTAGCCCTTTACTGTTCTTTTCTGGTCTCCAGCCTCCTGGTGGTTAGTGTCCACCATGAGGTTTTGATTTGTCCTCCAGTATGTAAGTGCAGGGCACTCATATATGATGTGAGAGGCTCTCTTCCTCTTCGTCACATAGTCTGCAAATGGGTTCTTCTCTATAGATGTCCATAGTGTGCATATGTTTTCTTAGGGACAGTGTCCGGTTATTAATCCTGTCACTATTCTAATCTGATTCCTATTTAGTTTTAGTAATTCACTTGTCAGGATTTAGTGCTGGAACCGCTTCTCTTCTTCATCTACATCAACGATGTGGAGATGGGCGATCCCAATGCTGAATTCACTTTTTTTGCGGATGATACAACTAAGAGAGAAGTTGGCGGAGACACAGTTGAAGGTTGCTGATAGCTGAAACCAGCTAAGCTTAAATAAGGCAAAAACAAAGCATATGTATTTTACATTGAAGTATATAGGGCAAATAAACACTCTTGAATCGGTCTGTTTTCTGGGCCTTCACATTGATCCTTAATTAAGATGGAATTTACCTATTGAGTATCTCTCCAAAAAATTGGCTTCCTGTGTGTATGTACTTCGAATTCTGTCACAAACAGTTTCGTTAAATGATGGCCTAACCGCATATTACTTATGTTTTGAATCAAAGTATACGTATGTCTTGCTTGCTTGGGGCCATGCTCCAAATAGTAAGGGTATATTTGATCTACAACGTGTCATAAAGAAAGTACCACAGGGCTGATTGCAAGCCATTTTCTATTGAATAAAATATACACACTTTCCCTTGCTTATATATTTTACATTATTTTCTTTACACGAAAGACAATAAGACAAACTACACAACACATGAAGGCACGCATTTTCATCTAACGAGAAATAGGAAAAGTATCTGCTTTAAATATCATAAAAAAAAATAAAATTTGGACATGCATATCCTACTATGGACCTAAATTGTTTAATTTTTTGTCACATTCTTTAACTCAGCTACCCTTCAAAAAATTTAAAATTGTGCTAAAAAATATTTACTTTCGAAATGTTTTTATTTACTAGAGGAATATTACAAGAACGATTTTGGTGACATGACTGCCTAATAAATTAGTTATGGTCCATGTATAATCTCCTTCTGATTTTGACGCAGCTTTAAATTGTAAAATTAAATAAAAATAATTTACATATTAGAAAGGATAATCATTTGAATTGTAATTACTATATTATTTACTATGTATTGTTAAATACTATATTTTGCAAATTGTACTCAAACCTTTGAATGTGTATAAGCCTGATTGGGTATCTTACATTAATAAACCTTTTGTCTTTGTCTTTTGTCTTAAAAAGTTCCATTGTCACATGACCAGTTTTTTCCGAACAAACAGGTGATCAATTGTATGTGGTTGCCTTAATCTGATTTTGGACGACCTTGTCGACTTACGTCGATAAGCAAACGGCGACCACGATATGATTATACTAGCGTTTCAGAATGATCCAACGGCGCGTGGTTTTTCGTATTTCGCCAAAGACTTCTGGCAAACAAATGGATGCGTATCATTTATAAATAAACATTCTACGTTCCTCTAAAGTCCTGTTGCCACTTGGCCAGTTTTTCCGAAAAAAAAAACAGGCGACCATTTGTTTCGAAATTTGTGTGTAAATGTTCAGTTTCACAGAGTATTACATGAGGATCTTGCGATATTGATTTTTGCACAGCATTAATGTTTTCTGACACAACACCTGATTCTGGACGTCATCCACGACTTACATCGATGCGCGAACGGCGAGCACGATTAAATTTGTAAGAGTATCGTTTCAGAATGGCAAAGGATGAGGCTTTATCGACATAATTGAAAGTAAATTAATCGATGCACTCGTGTCTTGATAATCTACGTTAAAAGTCGTAATAAATCATCGCACGAGAATTCTCACGAGTAAATTTCATTTTTTCGCTTAGAACTCAATAACAAAATGATTCAAAGAAAGTTATGGTCAAAAATGTAAAACTTTCTAGTGGAAACGTTAAATGAAACCTAACAATTTATAGTCCAGTAATAAAAGGGACAAAGCTGAAAATAAATCTGTACAGTTTTCCCTTGTGGCACAATTCTTAGATCTTCGGGGATGCTTTCGAGCGAAAAAAAGTTTATCAACATTAACAGGTGGGAGAGGGCTTACCGCTAATATCTTCCAAAATAAGCGAATTTGAGAATTTTTGTTTCGACAAAAAATTAAGATTGTCTTGTGATCTACAAAAAAGATCCTTATAATTTTTTTCAAAAAATCGATAGTTTTTGAGATAATGGGACCCAAAGTCACCTTATTTCAGCTGCCGCTCAACCGCTAGAATGCCGCTAGCTTCATGGATTCACTTATAAGCGGGTGGACAAATTGTTCCATTACTCGGGCAATAATGTACATTTTTTAATCATTCAAAGTTCATCGGAATGGGAAAACCCGTACCTATCATTGCCTATGAGTTTGGGTCCATTCTGATTTTTCTAATATATTAAAAAAAACATTTCTTTTTATAATGAGACATTAGCAATTGTTCAATAATTACAGAAAATTTTCTTAACTATCTTTCTTGCATTTTGATAAAAAATTATTTTGCCCATCTGCATTTTTAGCCGTTTCCGGCTATCTATCCAGTGTGGAATGTTATGGATTTTTCGACGGCCGTTTTTGCGAAAAATATTGGTGTTGCGAAAAAATGGTAAGGACCACTTTTGTAGATTTCGAAGTGATCTTCATTTTTTGTCTGAACAAAAATTCTCTAATTCGCATATTTTGGTAGATATTCGCGGGAAACTTATTTTTGAGACTTTGGGGGCCATTTTCAGCGGGTTCCGACGTCGGAATCGTAATAAACTTTTTCTCTTTTGAAAGCATTTGCGAAGACCTAAGAATTGCGCCACAAATGAAAACTGTACAGATGTATTTACAGCTTTGGGTACTTTCAAGTCTTCAGTTACTGGACTATTATTGTAGCCAAATATAAGTAGGGCTTTTCGTAAATGTATAGAATAAATACCCGTAAATTATTTTCTTTGTTTTTTAAGTATCTTAAAACTATTTACTTTTTAGCATTTATGTGAATATTTTGCACTTTGAGGAAGTACGTAATTTAGTTAAGGCTTTCTTTTTACATATACAAAAAATATGTACCTTTCATGTCCATAATTTTACTGAAACAATTCGTGCCAATTCAATAATTTATGACATAAATATTTTAAATAAATTTAATAATTAAAATTAAGGAAAAAAGAAGCTCATTTCCTAATTGTGGATAGTTATTTTTTTATCAGTTTTGCACAGAATGTAAAGCAAACGCTAAAACACCACATGAGATCATTTTAAACATTAAAAAATTACGCTTCAGCGATTTCTGTACAGTAATAAATACACCTGACACCGGTTGTACCGTACTGTTCTGCGTACCTACTGAACCAATAATTTTTAAACTATTTCCGTCTTCATTATTTTATTTTACCTAAAAGTTGTATTAACCAGTTATAAGTTCCATTATAGGTATCATTGTGTTGCTCTTAGACGATTAGAAAGACCTTTATAGTAGGCTTTTGGCTATAAGGAAATAAAAGGGGTAATAAGGAACTAACGCCATTTTAAAGATGGCAGAATCGTGCTAACTTATTCGTGATACCATCATTGTTTCAATGCCCTGTATCTAAAAATATATATTTGATAGCGGCACTTAGAATACGTTAGTAATAAAAAAAAGAAATAAATTATAATTTTAAAATTTTCGAATATAGGCTTGAATTAAAATTAAAAAATAAAATTACTTTTTAGATATGTTTGTTATTCAAAAATAGTGTACTTTATTTTACACTTTTTTTAAGTAAGCACTCTTATCGAAGGTGTATTTTAGGACTAGGTGTAGACAGAAAGTGTAAAATAGTAAAAACTATTTCTGAATAACAAAGAGACCCTTTATTTCAAACTTTTTGGGCCACCCAGGGTATAATTCCTGATTTTTCATTTAAATAGGAATTAATGAAAATAAATTTGTCTGTTCAGTGACAAAAACCAAACTAATATAATGTGTGACTACAGTCGCCAAAATCACAATTTCCTAAATGTTCATATTTTTCTTTAAATTAAGCAAATAAGCCTAATACTAAATTTTAAACAGTTTTGTCCAATAACTTTTTTTTATATTTTAATTCCTAAACCCATCTTCTGACATTTCGTATCATATTTTCGGATTTTCCACCATAAAAGCAGTCTGGCAAGTGAAAAATGTTTTTAGGCTATTCGACATGCACAAATGATTACCGGAAAACTTTTTATTCTAATTATCCTAATTACAAAAATTTTCATTTTATTCAAATTTTTTTGACTATCCTGTATATTTTTTAAATATCGATTTACCAACTCTATTCTGTGTGTTCTGCTAAACGGCGGTCATTTTGTACATTTGTTTAGGTAGTATTTTCTTGGTTCTAACTTTTTTCAAACACAAAACTAATTAGTTTAGCATTATTAGTTTCTTTTTGCCTCTAAGTAAGTATTTAAATATACCACAAATCTTTATTTATTTTTTGTTGAATATTTCTTTGGATACCTTTAAATTTTCGCTGTCATAAATTTTTTCCACGTGGAAATGCAAAAATAAACTAATACAAGAACAAATCTGCCCACCGATACAACAATTTAACAATAGTCATTACATTTACGTATTGATATATTGATAATAATTCGTCACACTTCCCTTAAATTATATTTAAGCTTGTATGCAGTTTTTCCCTAGGACAGGGTGGCAACACTGATTTACATTAACCTTCTCATTTAAATATCTCAAAAGGAAATAATCAAAGGACAATAAATCCATCGAACGGGAAGGCCAACAGTGATAACCCTGTTCCATTAAAACGAAACTCTATAATAGAGAGATATTTAAAATTTAATCTAGGCCCTTCTCGTATTTTTTCTAACATTACCGCTGTAAGAGCGTTAAGGGTTTTAAAAACTGTTTCTAGTTTTGGTGCGCAAAAATAGTGTATAGCGTATTCTTTCAAATTGTATTATCAAGCTCTAAAAAAGTGAGCTTCAAAATACCTAAGTTAAGAGTTCTTTACTTGAACCTTTATATATAATTAAGTGAATGAAATTGTGTGTTTTTTCTCTTTCTTATCAAGTGGAAGGCTACAATCCCACCAACCCTAAAAACGATTTGCCCCTGAAATCTATCCCAGTATGTTATTCGAGTTTTCTTATATTTTTACAAGAAATATTATGTTTTAAAGTACTCGCGTATAGAGAAACACCGCTGGCGAGCTTCTTGACAGTGTTGACGCATGTTTAATATAATCTAACGAATTTACCATAACCTAAAAAATTACATTTTAATGTAATAATTTGGAGTCTTTTTACTACGTCCCCGCATTTTCACGTCTGAAATATAATTTGGAAAAAAAAGCCGCTTTAACTAACCAGAACTACCCACCGTTGTGTTCACACGTCGTTGTCGTGGTTGGGCCCAGTAGGATCTTTTGGAACATGCGCTAGAGTTGCTGGTTATCGGCAACTCCTGTTGCTAGCGTATGGAACGGAATCCGAAGCTAAGATGAACACAAGGCTTAACTCAAGGTGTTAGCATACCGTGCTGATGAGTGAATGACATCCTGTACTTTAAACAGGTGCTTTCAACGGTGCCTCTGAGATACAGGGCGACCTCTCAGAGTATCTAGCCTTACTGCGGTAATGCGGGGCTCTGCCGTGGTGGATTATTACTTCCCTAGCTCCCATTGATAAATCCGTTTCGAGAGGTGCCACCCAAGGTCACAAGCAGACAAAGGTGCGCCGACCGAGACGGGTGAATCTATTTCGAAAGATGCCCCTGAAGTCACCGGCGCCTGTTTCACGGGGAAGGGCTAATCCATCCCGATCAAAAAGGTGCTTAGGAAGGGATTCCTGCATCCAAACAGAAGGCGGGCAGAACCGCCTTTATAGGGAAAAGGGTTCCCTGGCTTTAAACAGAAAGCGGATAGAACCGTTTTCATAGGGTAAGGCCGGAGATGCGGCCTCAGAAGAAACATCTGGTTCCTGTAATAAGGACCTGGTAGCTACCCACGTCATTAGACCGGGAGAGAAGGGCATAACGGATCTAATCGTCTGCTCATCATACTCTCCAGAAGACAGGGACACCAGAACACATATTGTGCTCGTGTCCGGTAGCGACACGAGTAAGAGGAGATGTAAGAACTCTCTCCCAATCTGATATCGGATTCATTAGAGGTCTGATCCTATTGGAAGAAATATAAAAGGATGTGAGCCACAATAGACCGAGCGGTCGCAGTGGAGGGCGTAAAAAGTCTATTTACTTTAAACCTAACCAGAACTAACCATGATCGACTAGAACTTTGGGCTTTTGAATTTGTCTAAATTATTTGTAGAAGTTATAAACAAAATTTTAACTACGTTTTAGAATAGAAGGGGAATATATAATTTCACTTTTAAAAAAATATATAACTTCTACCATATCAAAAAATTATAAAAATTTTGTTGAACTAAGGGCTTTTGAATTTGTCTAAATTATCCCTACAACAAAATATTTATAATTTTTAATATGGTAGAAGTTATATATTTTTTTAAAAGTGAAATTATATATTCCCCTGTTTTTCTAAAACGTAGTTAAAATTTTGTTTATAACTTCTACAAATAATTTAGACAATTTCAAAAGCCCAAAGTTCTAGTCGATCATGGTTAGTTCTGGTTAGCAAAGCAACTTATTATTTCCCTCAATTATATTTCAGACATAAAAATGCGGAGACGTATTAGAAAAGACCCATGATTTGCTTTTTTTACATAAAATGCATTATTTGGAAATGGCCTACTTTTTAAATTACGCACCAAGTCCCTGCATAATAAAGCATGTTTTATGTGTCAACACTGTCAAGAAGCTCGCCAGCGAGGTTTTTCTCGACGCGAGTTTTTAGAATAGCCTTAGTGATAGTGTGCTTCTTTACTGATGAAAAGCGTTTATTTTTAATTTCCTATATTATAATATTTTCTAAATATTTAAATCGAATTTTGAGTTTGACTTTTTCTTATTATATTTTTTGTTGCAGGAACGCTTATTATGGATTGACCACCACGCGCCACATCACCATACACTTCAAACTCATCACCCAGAGCCCAAAAAAGAGAATGGGTTCAGTAAAGATCCTCATTCACCAGAATCCTCCGATTCGGAAGATCTTCATTGGGGACCTGGAATAGTTAATAAGCTACGTAATAAATATTTAAGTTTAGCACTGAGAGAAAGTAATTCGAGGCCTACAATTTTAAGGAAAGCAACTAGTTTAGAAAATTTGTTGGACGAAGATGAAGAGGAAGAAGAGGCAGGAAAGGAAGATGAGAGGCTGTTCAGGAGGAGGGGTGGAGGCAATGATGGAGGTATGTACAAGCAAGCAAATGTAATTTTTCCGGTAAACTTTGGTTGCGGTGTGGCAAGACTCCTTCTACGAGCAGAAACTTGCTTCTAATTTTTTGTTGTGTTGTTTACTTGACATGAGGCGATTTTTTGACCCCTCTTCCCCTTTGTTAAGATGTCGTAAAATTTGGTTCCCCTAATCTCACTTGAGATTTTTCAAAATGCCTATTTTTAGTGTAAATACGTAACTCTCTGCTTGATTGCGTTGACTTCCTTAAAAATAACATAATTTGCCTAATTATTTTTATTTAAGACTAGTATTTAGTACTACTAAGAACGTTTTAGCTTGTGTACAATTAGCTAGACTAAAGAAACATGTTTTAATTATCTTAAGCCAGTTTCATTGCGATTTTACATCGTTCCTTGCGGAAAAAAAATTACGTTCCCCACGTAATTAATGGACAACCCCGTTTGTACAATGCATGCCATTTAGTAATCAAGTAAAAAATAAAGTTCTGTAGCCAAAGACAAGCAATAATCCCCTATACAAGTAAAAGAAAATGCTGGAAAATTTAGATAATAATAAAAAAACGTTACAGATTATAAAAATGTAAAATTATAATTTCTATATTTTTATTATGTTAATCTACCAAAAATCTTTTCCGTTTGTCATTAGTATTTCTTACGGAATTTTGCAGGCCTTTCGCGAAGTATTTATTTAAGTCAATTAAACTAAACGCAATCCACCGATGAATAATTTGTATAAGTCCTTTGTTGTCCTTGGTCTTTAATCGGTTTTTGCTTTTCGAATAACTTAGGTTAGGTTAGGTTTAAAGTGAGTGGACTTTTTACGCCCTCCACCGCGACCGCTCGGTCTATTGTGGCTCACACCTTTTTATGTTTCTCCCAATAGGATCAGACTTCCAACGAGTCCGATATCAGTTCTTACATCTCCTTTTACTCGTGTTGCTACCGGACATGAGCACAATATGTGTTCTGGTGTCTCTGTCTCCTGGAAAGTATGACGAGCAGACTCCTCTCCTGGTTTAGTGACGTAGGTAGCTATCAGATCCTTGTTACATGAACCAGATGTTCCTTCTGAGGCCGTTTCTCCGGCCTTTCCCTATGAAAACGGTTCTATCCGTTTTCTGTTTAAAGCCAGGGAACCCTTTTCCCTACAAAAGCGGTTCTGTCAGCCTTCTGTTTGGATTCAGGGATCCCTTCCTAAGCACCTGTTTGTTCGTGATGGATTAGCCCTTTCCATGAAACAGGCGCCTGTGACTTTAGGGGCACCTTTCGAAACGGATTCATCCGTTGCCACCTTTGTCTGCTTGTGGCACCTCGCGAAACGAATTTGTCCGTTTCGGTCAGCGCACCTTTCGTCACTTTTTTTCCTATTAAAGCGGTTCTGTCCGCTTTCTGTTTGGAGCTAGAGAAGTAATAGTCCACCACGGCAGAGCCCCGCATTACCGCAGTATAGTATACTCTGAGAGTGCCTTGTGTTCGCTTAGCATCGGATCCCGTTCCATACGGTGGTAACAAAAGTTGCCGATAACCAGCAACTCTAGCGCATGTTCCAAAAGATCCTACTGGGCGCAACCACCGACAACGACGTGCGAAACAGCGGTTGGGTTCGAATAACTTAAGTGAAGACCGCGATCAACTGCGTTTACATGACAAGTTTTAAGCGGGTAGGTTGGCAGTTCTCTTTGTCTCCATTAACGTCTTTAAATAATTCCGGCAAAGACAGAGATGTAAAATAACCCACCCTAAAATCTAGGTAAATAGCGGTCATAAACAGCAGTTTTCATGACATCACGAAGGCCTTAGATATGGCGTCACGCATAGAAAACCAGTAGTGACCAGTCGCCTTTATGTTAGCGGTAAAGAACGTTTGATTCGGCTCCTCCAGCCGGCTTTCCCGGAAAAGCTTGGTAGCTGTTAAATCGCACATCCGGACTGGTCCATTTTACACTTTTTTTACTAGGTTTTGGTGTAAATTCGTTCTCATTTAACTACACTGGCCCTCGAGGAAGTAAAATTTTACCAAATGAGTGGCGTTTTATTTACAAAAAATGTAGCTCAGTGTACACTATTTCTAAATTAGAAAATCGATGCTTTTCACTAAACTTTAAAACTAATAATTTTTGTTTGTCTCTTTGGTTTGACGGCACTGAGCTACTTGGTTTAATTGGCCAGAAAAAAACTTAGAAAATAAACGAGTGGCTATTCATCATTTTTAAATACCAATCTACAAGTATTTATACTAATACTTAAACAATATATTTCACGCCTAAATGAAAACCAGACAAAAATACGGAATTTAAATTTTAAATTATATTTGATAAATCGTTAAAATTATTCCGTTATAATGGATTGCATTATTTAGTTTTTGGTCTAGCAATATTAGTCATATCAAAATTAAAGTCAGGCCCTTCAATATTAGTTTACTTTGTTACAGGATCCCTACTTAAACCGGTACAGATCTTCCAATCGACGTCAAGAAATGAAACGTGCCCGGTCCGTCGAAGCCATTTCACGGACCAATCATGACGACGAAATGTCGATGACTTCATCGGTTACTGCGAAGATTAACAACAGGCAGTCTTTACATGAAGATATTCTAATAGCTAATCATATGGAGAAGGGAGTAACTGCCACAGACCCTTCAAGGTAAATGGATCCCTAATTTTAATTTTATATTAGCTACTATTGATCTTATATTGTGTTACTATAAGTAGAATAAAATCCAACGATTTCATACTTTAAAGAAAGCGTAATTTTTTAATTTACTAAATTACTAAACATTGGTCCTTGTTTTCAACCTGCGAAGAAGTTTCATTTTTCCTATACTGATAGTACGAGATCAGGCCGCTTAAATCTGCAGGTATCTGTTTTTTTTTCATGAATAATACATGATTTATTTAAATTTTCTACTACTATAATACATGATAGCAGAATAGATTACAGCATGGTTGCCTTGCAAAAGAAGGTGAAAATTTAAAGTTTCAATTTATTATATTATATTTATAATAAGTCCAAGTATCTTTATTTCCATCTACAATACATTGGTAAAAAAATCAGAATGGCAAGTACCAAAAAAAAACCTTCAAACTTGCTATTTTTTGCTAGTTTATAAGCTTATTAAGTGTTACATTAAAGATAAAAACATTATGTTGGTGCACAAAGCGCATAATAATTTTGTTTTAAATGAAAGATCAAAACACCTAAAATGGCAAAAATTCAATAAAAATAGCTAGTTTCAGGTTTTTTTGGTACTTGCCATTCTGATTTTTTTTACCAAAACATTGTAGATATAAATGAAGATATTTGGACTAATATGACCCAAATTGTAACTTTGAATTTTCACGAATATGATGGGCGAAAACAGGCCAAATTTTACCCATCTCCTTTAGCCGCAACTACCTTTAATGGGTGATCCAGGAGCCTGACTCATTATCTTTTTTTTGCACTTTTCAAGATAGAAAAATGGAACTTGGTGATATCGTATAACGTCAAATTTGATGTTTTTTGACAGGTCACGTGACTTCCGCCTTTACCGGAAACGACCTCAACTATTTGAATTTTTGGGAATATTCTGCCTCTAGCGGTACTCCATTTCTCAAGATTTGACATCTTTAAAATAATTACAAAACCATTATATGTAGATGCAAAAAATAGTTTAATTGAATAAAAGCTATTTTTGTCAATATTTTTAAGGAAAATTATTTCTTATATACTAATCATTTTTACTGATGGAGTGAACTTATATCATCGTATTTGAAAAAATAGAGTATTTTCATTTGCGTAAGCGTAAAGAATTTACAAGGTTTTTTATTTGTGTGTTTTTATTAACATGAAAATATAAATTTTGTGTCCGTCATGGCCACCTAGATCCAAAAAAAAACAAAAAGGAAACAAAAATATTTTTAAAGCTGTCAAAATTGATATATGCGGTTCTATGGAACGCAGACTGTTTCGATAAATCAAAAAATGAAAAATATACAGGGTGTCTTACTTAAGAAAAAGTTGGACTTACTTGTGGGACAGAGTGCAGATTGTTTCGCTAAATGGGCATCAATCAGGCTCTTTTATAGTTCTGTCCGGAGTACCCCATGACTATCAGTTGGGTCTGATGTTTTGTATAAATCTTAATAATATAGATGAATGTTTTAGGAATTTCAACTGCTTTATGCAGACGATCTAAAATTTTACTACCTAATAGCAAGTTTAGATGATTGTCTAAAAATACGAGGTGACTTGGATCGTCTAGTTTCGTATTGCAGGAGAAATTATTATTAATTATTTTAAAACTCTGACAAATGTGTCGTTATCAGATATACCCGAAATATAAATTGTATACGATTTCACTATCTTGTAAATGACTGAAAGTTAAAAAAAGTTTCTGAAATTAAAGATCTTGGAGTTGTTCTTGACTTCAAATCGTTTTTAAATCACATATTGGAAATGGTATTAATCAATCAAACACAAGGCTTTATAAAGAGAAAAACTGCAGACTTTAGAAATCCAAAAGTGATGCTTTGCTTTTTTATGCATATATCTAGTAGACTCTGCTTCGCATCTGTTGTTTGGAACCCGTAATATCAAATTTACATTAATAAAATCGAATCAGCCCAGCATAAATTTTATAATATTTATCTTTTAAAACAAATATCAACATAAATTATAATAATTCACATATTTTAATATACTACCTCTTAGAGACAGGGGAACTATTTCTGATTTAACAATGTTTATTAAAATAATAAAAGAACTTGCATTTATCCCAGAAGTGTATAGAAATATAGAATTTAACAATAATAACAGAACACAATTTAAGATTTTTTCGTGCGTTTAGAAATGTTTACGGCCAAAACCGCCCCCGGTAAAAGGTTAGGTCGTTTAACACTCACTGTAATGATATAGCGTATTTAGATTTGTCCATTCCTAGTTTTAAACGTAAAATTAAATATCAGTTTATAAATAATTTAAATCAATAACATTTGCTAAAACTATTTTAGTTTTAGTTTTTGAATGTTATTGAAATAAGGTTATCAAACCGTACCCACTGAAAGATTTTACCAAAACGAGGGTAATCTAGTAGATTTAAATCTGTTTGTATCCCTACTAATGAAATAGCAGTGCACCTCTAATGCATTTATATTTTTTATTTAAAGAACTTAACCAGTTTAGGTAGGGCCAAAATTTTATTTTTGCCCCGGAGTCCTTGTTTACATAGTTACGGCACTGATTGTATTATTTGTTACAGATCCTATAAAAAGACTGTTTCAGTCGAAAATGGTACCGAAGACTCGACAAATAAATATAGTGGTAGAATAAACAGGCCAAAGCGAATTTGTCCTTTACTAAATGAAAGGGAAAAGCCTCCAGTAGACGTCGTTAAAAACGCAAAGTTAATTTTTGAAAAAAGGCCCGAAACGCGTACAAAAAAACCCCTTCACACTGGTAAGTAAGCTTATTATAAACAATTAACAAGAATGATTTCCCTTATTATTACCATCTTAAAAATAAATAGTCAGGGAGACTTGATATATCGCTGATTTAAAAGTAGAGTTTTAACTGGTTAGTTTTGAATGAAAGCTTTATTTATGTAGACTATACTACTATCTGGCTGAAGCTACTTTATAAAAAAAAAACTTTTTGAAGTGGTTATGGCTTACAGACAGACTATTACTTTTATTTTGACTTTAGTTAGAACACTTATTTGGTGCTCTTAAATGTTGGTTTAACTTTTAGTTTTTGTAATATAAAATTACGGCCACTAGTTTGTTAAGCCCAATAGTAAAAATAAAAAACTAGTAAGTGATAAAGAAAGGTAAACACATATTTATGTGCAGTATACATGTATTTTTAAAAAATAAATGTTATTGAAATAAGGTTATAAATACTATCTTCATGCAAGTTAACATTGTTAAGTTGGCAATGCGAATACTGCTACATATAAGTATATTTCATTTTTCAAATTTAGGTTAGCTTACTTAAGAATTCAGGGCTGTACTGGACACTGTGACATTTATTCTGTTTGAATATATCCATCTTTTTCCCTCGCCCTAACTTGTTGATTGGTCGATGGGAGGAGTATATACCCCGGTCACCAATCAGCACGCACTGTTGATTATATACCCCTCCCACCGACCAATCAGCACATTGTATCGAAAGAGAAAGGAAGTAGTCCGATTTTACTTTTTCTTTCTCACGCTTGTTTGTACCGCACAGAGGCAGGCTGCGTCTAGAAGGTTTATACTTTAAGTTTATTTTAATATTATTTTGCTTATTTTAAAAGGGCACATTAAATAAAGGATAGTTAATGTCATATATTTTGGTTCGTTTAGCAATAAAACAAAAGTTTGAGTACTTTTTATATTTTTATATAATTATTATTTATTTATATATTTATATTATAAAATTTTGGTTATGTTTTTATACCACTCATTACAGCTCTAAAAAATATGTTTTACCCGAAATAAACCAAATTATGAAATATAAAAAATGTCAATAAATAGTCCATACCAAAGAACAGAACAAAATCTAATAATCCTTAGAACACACAAACAGAGCTGTCGCAATTACTTTTAAAAAGGAATTCGATAACAATTATCAATTACTCTTCTAAGTAGTAGTAAATTACGATTACCAATTACTAGCATGTTTGTTAAAAGTAATTCAATTACCCATTAAAACTAAAAAGAATTGAATATTTTAGCAATTACTATAAATTTAAATTACACATAATTAAATTTTAAACAAATCGTGATACACTAAACAAATAAAATATTTATACTAAAATGCATTATACGCTCAGGTCACACTATTCAAACTGCTTTCTCGGCAGGTTCAACATCAAACAACATCCTTTTTATCCGACTCCAAACATCAACAGCTTTTTTTACAATAAAAAGTATAAAAACGGTAGCGGTAAGCATTAATCGAAAATACTAAATCGGAATGTTTCAAGATGCTCTTTCTGGCTGGCCAAAATTCCGGCAGTTTTTCCATAAAAAAAAAGGTAATTCAATTTTTCGTAGTAATTTAATTATTTATTAGGTAATTAAATTAATTTGAAAGTAATTTAATTACTTTATAAGTAATCGAATTACTTTTTAATTAATTGAATTACTCGGAATGCGTGAAAATCAATTACCAATTACGATTAGATTATCCTATTAATTAATATTCCAAATACAATTACATTTTCGGAAAAGTAACTGAATTAAAGTAATTAATTATTTTAAGAAGTAATTAAATTCGATTTTTTAATTATTTTAATTTAATTACCGACAGCTTTGCACACAAATTACTTTAAAAAACGAAACGACACACTCAAAAACACAAGAAAAACTTAATTAGAAAACTGAAAAGATTTTAATCCATTATTGGGTGACAAAACGTCAGTTAGCTAATTCTAGCGATTTTTGTTTTTTCAAAGAGCCGCATCCAGGTGAACCAACTTGAAAATATTAGCTTGCATTAAGTATAGATGTTTACATTTCATTGTTAATTAGATTTTTTTTAATGGTGCACATTATATTTTCTATTTATGCCATTTTTTACCTTTAATTTTGTCAAAACATACTGCTTGAGTTATGTTAAATTACGGCCAGCTCTAACATTTTTGATAGTCCATGTACAAAGTTAATTTTAAATTACATGTTTAATGGCAAAAGTTTCCCCAAGTCTGCATTAATTTGAGGTTTTTAAAATTAACAAAAGACCCGGGTCCAGAAAATCCTTTTGGGGGAAAAATTTTTTGGGGATGAAAAAAAATTAAATTTAAGGCTACATTTTCCCATGATTCTGAGTCACCTGTCGGGTTTTGGTTTGGGCCTTTTTTGCGGAAGGGGGCCCAAACTAAAAATTATATATTTTTTAAATAAAATCAATTTTAAAGTTTCAAAAAATAATTTTTTCCCCTAATAAACCTTTGGGAAAATTAAAACCGGGGCCTTTGGGGCCACCTTTTTACCCCTTTCCCCCTGTCTTTTTTTTAATGGTTTCAAACCCCAAAATGTCCCTTAAACCCGGGTATTGTCCAAATGTTAAAGGAAACATTAAAGTCTTGAAAATTGGTTTTTAGGTTATTAATGGAAATTTAATAAATTTTTTTTCCCTATTACGAAGAAATAAAAAAAACAAAATTTTTGAAAAAATTTTTTTTAAATTTTTAAAAATTATCAAAACGGACCAAAAATTGGGCCCACCTTATAACACCAAAAAACAATTTTTTAATCAATCGCGAATTTGGCAACATGCGTAACCGCGTTTATGTTTTATCCTTAAACTTCCGAGTTCAAACCCCTCAAGAAACATACATTTTTATACTTTTTTTTTTGTTGAAATACACTACTGCAAAAAATTAAGGAAGTAAGAAAAAATGGTGAATTTTTTAGTGATTTTAGGAGGGCTATATTTCGGTTAAAAATGATGGTATCGAGATGGTAAAAAAAGCATCTTGAAGCTTGAAGAATGTAGTTTTAGATCTTTTGTCCAAAAAATTTTAAGAGTAATTTGAAAAAAATACTCAATTTTTTATTTTTATGAGGGTTACAGGGTACCCAGAAATGTAAACTTTACTCCTTTAATTTTTTTTCTGAAATTTTAATCAAACGGTTTAAAAAAAACACTCGATCGTTTGATCTGCCTATTCGCAGGGTTGTTGGGGGTGCATTGGGGTATAAAAATTCGTGCGAACATTAGACTTCTCATCAATATTCGAAAAGATGCGAAGGATTTTTCAGAACAAGGAAAAAAGTCATTATTTTTCACTTCTTTCAGGTTAAAATTAGGAATAAAAAGAAATAAAAATTTCAACGGCCGCAAGCTAACTTTGTAGGAAATTTATTGCCGATTTTGAAACTGCCCTTTAATTTCGATAATTGGTTGCTAAGATATCAATGGTAAAAGCCAAAAGGATCCTTTTGCATTTAAAGTCGGATATCTCCGGAACCAATCATCGTAAAGAAAATTTAAAAATGAAGCTTAATGAACAGGCTATTAGGTTTATACCATGATTTTATTGTAAAAAAAAATTCCATGGCCGTGGGCCCAAAAGAAAAACACAAAAAGATTTTTAATTTGTTTTTCGTGTTATTCCTCCGAAATACTCAATAACTGTCGCTCTTGAAAATGTTTCTTCAAAAGATCTGAAAACTAGAATCTTTAAGCTTCAAGATGCTTTTTTTACGGTCTCGAAACAACCATTTTTCACAGAAATATAGCCTTCCAAAAATCACTAAAAAATTTACAACTTTTTCTTACATCCTTAATTTTTTGCAGTAGTGTATTATACAAGAAAAACTTAAAATAGTGATAAAGCTGAAAATAGATAATTACATCCGACATTTAAGAAAAACCTTAGCAGTGACGAAAATTACTTTAATAATACTGTATCAATAAAATAGTAGGCATATTTTCTGAAGCAGTAGTTAAACCTTGGTTTAACCTGCTGCTTGACACAACATTGTAAAAGTGGCTCTTAGGGGTTTAGATAGAGAAAAACTTTTATAAAGAATACTATTTTAGGGAAAACCAATGTTAAAAATGTTTTTCATTAGGTTAGAGAATTCACAATTCACGCATACGTTGTACGTTTTTTTTTTCTTTTAATTCCTGAACGGTATATTATCTGATATCTTTTAGAAAAACAAAATTGCCTTAAATTTAGACGAATTTATATGTAACCTGCAAAAAATAACATTTTTATTTAAGTATCTTTTTAACCCAACAAATAAGTGTATGTTCCCATATAATGGTGAACACCTGTGTCAACTTTTTTTACACTTTTCAGGCGAGGTAGCATCTAAGGTTAATAGTTTTAACAGCATGATAGTTAAAACTAAGTTAGCTTCGACGACTCCATGGAAACCCATAAAACCTGTAAAACCAGTCCCGAATGGTAAACCAAAATGTAATAGATCATTTTAATAATTAACAACCAGACATCAGTCATTGTTAAACTAACAGATTTGTTCGCCCTTTTATATTTGAGCTTTGCTTGGTGTAATCGTCGCAAGACTTAATCCAGCAGTGGGAGTTTTTAATCCGATAAATTTGATAGTGTATTGTAAAATAAATTTTGATAATAAAGTTTAAAAAGCCGTAATAAAATCTAAAAATTTTGGACAAATTGATTTGACTTTCTGTAAGATTTACACAAGGTTGTTTGACTGTATCTAAAAACATAAAATATATTCTTTTACTATCATAAAAAAAATTGAATATTCATAAGCTAGTAATGGAATGAAAAGCAAAAGTAAAACTTTCTCAGGACTGTAAAGTGAAATCTTTTGAAAAAAGTTTATGCAACCTACATTTATTTATTTTTTTTACCACAAAAAAATAAGTTTTATTGAATGGGCTAATGTGTATAGAAATAGAATAATCTATGTAATAACTAAAATGAAAATTACAATTTGAACATCCAAAAAAACTTATAAGTGGCGTAGATCTTGACCGAATATTTAAACTGTGAATTAAAGGCTTTTCTTGCTGAAAATCAAAATCTTGCTTGTAGTCTATAACACTTGTTACCACAATAAAAAATGTTGCATTTGCATAAAAATTATTGGCAAACGAAACGCTGGAATTTCCTTATAATTTTTTTTTCAGAATCTAAACTTTTTTATATGTAAATGAGCAACATATCCTTCGGCCACGGCCCCCAATCTTCCAGTCTTCGTGTTTCTAAATTTAAAATAATACCTGAAGAATTTGGCAGCGAAGTTGACGAAGCTATTGTAAATGAGTGTGTGTGTATAGTTTTTGGTCCTTGGGTTGAATTTGGCAATATTCCCGGGAACGTTGCAAATAATATGCTCTTCTATTAATTGATTTACTCACATGCTTTTTAGTCTAGGAGAAATCGGCGCATGAGTAGCGAAAACTATTCCACCTCAATTTTTTTATACGATCCTCTTTAAATTGCCCTACTGATGATATAAATGCATGTTGCCATGGCGCCACCTAGTGCCATATTGTTTGAACCGAAATTGTTTAAACAATAGGTTTGTTCCAACAAGAAATCCGGTATCGTTTCGAAATCGTTTTTGAACTGTTTTTTGGTCCGCTTAGACGCATGCGCGGCCTTAACATAGTTTCGTGACGGTACGAAAAGTACAAACGTTGATCGCTTTGGGGTCGTTTTTGTCAAATCAAAGTTTTTGATTTTGTTTTAAAAATATAACCCTACTTTTCTACTTATTATTTTTGTGATCAAAGTTAGCAAATATCACTCATATTATCGTCACTCATCTTTAAAGATAATTAAATTTAATGATGTGCTTAGGAGGTGTAAGAATTAATGTTTTTGAATGATTAAACAAGCGAGGAAATAGAAAATGCTAAAGCACGTTGCACGCTATTCGCTAAATAAAGTTAGGATTATGCAGAAAAATTAAATTAAGTTAAAATAAGTTAAAGTCACACAAGAAAAAATCATTATGTGGTCAAATGGTCTTAATTATACACATAAATTAAAAATTAAGTTAAGTTAAAAAGATAAACAACTTTTATTTTTCTTAACTTATTTTAATTTTTTCACCTTATCATAAAATGAAATAAAGGTTTCCTTTTTAAAATAATTAAACTCCCACACAATAACGTCATAAAATAGGCTTACAGAAACTCGTCTTTCCCATGCGTTATAAAAAAATGTAAAAAAATTATATATTTTAGACAAATATTTATTTAAGAAGTTAACAAATTACCGGACAGCTGCCAGAGATGCACTAATAAAATAGAAATCACGAAAACCGTATTAACAGTGATTTGCCCTACGTATGCTAAATTTTATTGTTATTTTTAATCTGATTGGTATGTTTTCACACAAATGTCTTAATTTATAATAACTTATTTTTTTTTAACTTAAATTAACTTAACTTTCCCATAATTATGAAAACAAATAAAAAATAAAATAATATTATTAAACAATAAAAATACAATAGTTAAAATAAGTTTAAAGTTTTATTTTTATACAGGTTTTTTGAAAATTGTTAAACGCTCCAAGTTTTTGGTCCCTTCCCATAAATACGCCGTCTCTGACTCATCGCTCTTCGGCCCTCGTGTTGATCTTTTTATCCTTACTTAAAATATATTTTATTTCAAATAAAAAAAGAAAAAAATGTTTTAAAAATTTTAAATTAATTTTTTAAAAAGTTTTTTCCGGAAAAATTTAAAATTTTACTTTTGTTTTTTTTTACTTGTAAGCGCGCGTAATAAACAATCAAAAAACCTGTATAAACAATAAAAAAAATTCAAATCTCATTTAGGGATATTATTAACTATTGTATAAAGAATAAAAAAATATATTTTTTATATTTATTTTTTTTTAATATATATTTTTTATGGGTCAAAAGTACCCAAATTTGAGATTTTTCGAACAAAAATTCATATCTCCAAAAATAATAACTTTATCGTAAAAATTTTGAAATTTTTATTCAGAGGGAATTTTTTAAAAAGAAAGTATAAAAAATTGAGGTGGAATAGTTTTCGGTACTCATGCGCCGATTCCCCCTAGACTATTTGTAATAATGGTAAAAAATGAATTTTGGTCATTCTTATGACTAGCATCAATGTAATCTTTTAATAACTGTAAACGGGACTGTTGACTCCATATCGCTGGATTCCACAAAAGTTTTTTGGTAGTTTTTGTATCAGGAACCTTAACTACGAGTAAAGTAACTTCACCTTTAAATTCTACGTCACTAATCTTTATTTTATAAATTTAGTCCGTTTTTTAAAATAAAGAAGTCCAAATTCAAAAAAAATTTTCATTCCTTAAACCAAAAATTTTGGGTTTTGTTATTTTTCTTTTGAATTAAGTATTTTTGGATTTTTATCCCTTTAGGCCATTTTCCTTTTTTTACAAATGTTTAAATTTTTTTGAAAAAAACGTTTTAAATTTTGTAAAAAATTCCAAAGTTAATTTTTTGGGGAGTTCCCAAAGCTTGACTTTTAAGGGTCTTAAGGGTTTTTTCGCCCTTCAACTTTTTTAATAGATAAAGAGGCAAAATTTCCTTTTAAAAAATTGGGAACCTGTGTTAGTTAAACCCCTTCGTCGTAAAAGGGTAAACCCAGAATTTTTAATTTAAAAAAAACTTTATTCCTTTTTAAAAAAATTTTTAAAATCTTCTGTAATTTTTAATTTTTTTGAATATTTTTTTTTCAAATTCATTTAAAGAAAACCTTGATTTTTAAAAAAGATTTTTTAAAAAATATAAAAAATTTTCGGGTACCCCCAATTTTTTCCCCCTTTTGGGGTTCAAAATTAGTTTTTTAATTTTCAATGAAAAAACCAAAATTAAAAAAATAAAAGTCAAAATTTTGGGTTTTTTTCCTTTTTTAAATAAAAATTGGGCACTGCAATTAATACTTGCCCAAAATTTAACCAGACCACGAGGGAGAAAGCCCTTTAGACAAAAAAAAAAACATTTTTTAAAAAATAAAAAAAGGGCCCTTAATAATTTAAACTTTATTTCATTTTTAAGCAACTTTTATAAGAATAGAAAGTTCCATTGTTGGATAAGGTTTTGCCCTGTTATTGTTTTTAGATTAGTAGCACCAGCTAGTGGTCCAGTTACTAGTATTATATTAGCATTTATTTCGTGGTTTCAATGATTTGTTTAAATAGTATAGTCTTGTTAATATTATTTTTTATAATTAAAAGTTGCAACTGGGATTTAACTAATCCACTGAAATAACTCATTGTTTTTGTTTATTTTAATATTTGTGAATAATGGGAGGTAAGGTATTAATTTCAAAAACATAAAATAAGGTTATATATCGCGTTTTGCAAAAATGTATGAATTATGTTGATTTTATATTCCTTTTTAGAGTCGCATTCTAATTTAATGTGACAGTCAAGCACATTTTAGAATATTTTTGCAAAATGGTAATGTCTTGTCTATTAATGTCATAATTATATATATTTTAATTTCTTTTAAATATGAAATGGAAAGTATGTATATTGAGTAAAGTTCTCAATATTTTTCTTAATATTAAATGAATTTGTTTTTGTTATCCAAGATTTAATAGTGTTTTATGTTTTAAGTACAGTACGAATATTCAATTTATTACATATTCGTTAAATTTGCTTTAGTAAGGCAATTAATGGCAAAAATAAATTTCCATATTCGCCCCAACAAAATGGAACATATTCACTTTTGTCGTAATTCAGTATGAAATAACTCCATGTCGGAAATATGTCAGTAACAAAATGTATTAAAAATAAAGGAAATCAACAATTTTCTACGTTTTTTTACGATTTGGGCATTTTGGAAGTTTTCTTTGTTATTTTTGCCATATTAACATAAAAAGTACCGGGTGTCCAAATAAAAAAGGATGCCGGCTGTATCTCAGAAAATTTTTATCACACAGCGTTGGGGAAAAAACATTTTTAATAAAAGTGGTCAAGAGAAATAGCTGGAAATATAAGTTTTTTTAAATGGCTAGGGGGGGTAACTGGCCTTAAATTTAAAAAATCCAAACAATAGGAAAAACGCGATATTCAGTCCTTCCCAATTTCCAAAAAAATTTTTTACCCTCAATATCCAAACTTTTACCTACAAGAAATTTTTATAGGACATTAATTATGTATTTTTAAAACCCTTTTTTTGGTTATATAATATTTTTCAAATTAATTTCTTTTACGAGTTTTAATAAAAAATCGAAATTTTTGGGGAAAACCTTAAAAAATCCTGAAAATTCGGTTTATTGGTTATAGCTCGTAAAGTATTGCATTTAGGGGAAAAGATTATATAACCTTAATTAAAATTTCGTAAAAAATAATTTATGTAAAAATTTAAAAATTTTTTGTAGTTTTTGAGATATTGGGCTATAAAATTTTTTGGCCTAAATTTTAGGTAAGAGAAATCAAGATATGGTTTTCGCGAGCTTGTTTAAGCATCATTTAGTTTTTTTTTATTAAAAAAATCATACCAATGATTTTTTTTTTAAAATTAAAATTTTTGTCGGAATGTTGAAAAAGTCCCCCTAGCGGCGACTTATGTAAAAATAAAAAAACTTCAAATATTTTAAAAAAAATAGCCCAAGAATAGCTCCCTTCAACTATCCTAAGTTTTTAAAATCGGCTTAGCCGTTTTGAAGATAAAACTTTTTACGAAAACCCCTTTAAATCCCCTCCACCACTTTATTTTTAGAGATACTGCAAAAATTAACAAAAAAAAAGGTTTTAAATTTTCCCCCCGGCTTTAAAGATCAGGTATTTTTTTGTTAGGTTAATATATCAAAATTCACAGAAACATAAATTTTTTTAAAATTCAAGATTACCGACCCCCCTTTAGCGGGCCATTTCAGAAACTTGAAAAAAAAATTTCCAGCTATTTCCCTTGGCCACTTTTAGCAAAAATATTTTTCCCCAACGCTGCGCGATAAACATTTTCTGAGATACAACCGGCGTCCTTTCTTATTTGGACACCCTACAATTAAAAATACAGAAAAAAATGGTTTTACTATTTTAAAATATATAATTCTCATTGTTAATTTTTTTAGTTGTTTTTGTTTTATTATTTCTTTACTATTCCTATAACCTATGGTTTTATAATTAGAAAATAAAATTTAAAAAAATATATCTTGTAAGCTACTTGCTAGAAAAAGGTAGAATAAAAAGGCCTTCTCGTGACCATCGTTTGACGATGACATTATTTCGTTTATTTTGTAGGCGATGTCGCAGCCAAAGTAGACAGCTTTAACAATATCGTAAAATCGAAGTCGGCTTCAAAAAGCACAAAACCACCAATTAAAAGCACTAAACCAGTACTAAATGATAAACCGAAAAGTAATACTCAGCATCACGTAAGGCCAGCGAAACCCGTAATTTTAAGTGAGGAAATGACTAAACCCAAGAGTTTAGATCTTAAGGGGACCAGGGTGGGCAAAAAGGACTTTGGTAGTCAAGTAACAAGTACCATTCCGGATGTATCAAGGTAAGTCTTTACAAGTAATTAATGTCAAAAGCGGAATCGATTATTCATTAATTTCAAATATTTCTTTAAATTTCTTACGCGCTTTACTGACTACACGAAACAACTTCAGGTATGATTAAGGTGTTATAAATCGACCTATTGGGATTTCAGAAGTCTGTCGTATACTTATTTTCCGGACACCCTGTATGAATTTCAAAAAAAGGAAACTTTTAGTACAGAAAAGGAGGTATTTTGGTTTTTTTTTTTGTAAAATAAAGCAATAATTTCGGGCAAATCAGATTAACTTATAATTTTTTGAAATTTGTCAAGAAAGGTGTCAAATATGGAATTAAACAATTTTAGTTACTAGGATTTGGTCCAAAACGCTGTAAAAATTGGCCAAACTATTTTTTTTGGAAAAAATTGAATATCTCGGGCAATATTAAATGAATTTTCTTGAGAAAAGGTACCGGGGGATTATTTTTTGGGTCACTGATTACGATTTTAATGTCATAAATTTCTTAAACACCCCTAAAACAGTAAAAACTACCCTTTTTTGGGGTTTTTTTAAATATTTTGGAAGTGAAGCTCAGATTATTAAGTAAATGCCATTTTTTCAGAATAATTAAGATTTTTTTTTAATATGCACTGAAATTAGGATATACGGGCTTATAATAGGGGGTTAAAACTACCCCCATCATAAGAGAAAATATAAAAAAACATGACCTTAGATTATTCTTTTTGTTTTTTAATCAATTTTTTAAAAACATTTTATTTGTATTTTTTTCCCCTCCCCCCAGCTGAAAAGTATCCCTAAATTAAAAAATAAAAACGTTATTAATTTTTTTTGTTGCAACTTTTTTTTTAGAACCGACAAACTAACAATATTTTCAGTAAAAAGAAATTATTATTAATCCCACCCCCATCCGCGGGAAAACTACCCCTAAATTAAATAAAAACCAAATTTTTTTAAAATAACAAGATGTACAAAAAAAAACCATTTTAAAGCTAAGGTTATCCCCGAAATGTCAGGGTGATGGCAAATTTCAATTGGGTTGACCATTTTTTTATAATTTCACCCGAAAAACATTGAACCCTTGCAAACATAAAATATGCACTTTAAACGGCCAAATTTTCCTTATAGATGAAAGATTAATAAAAAAAAAATAAAATAAAAACTGTAAATAAAGGGCCCTAGTTTGACTGTTTTAAAAAATAATTTTCACGCCACTCAAAAACTTAAAATGTTTTACAAAAAACAAAGATTTAACCCCACATTTATTAGTTCCCAAAAAATAAAAAAAAATTAAACCGATAGGGCTAAAAATGACTGGACATATTTAGGGACATGTGTTCTGACTTTTCACTAAAGGATTATTTTTTTCAAGCAACACAGTCCTTTACGCCAGGGCGATCCGGTCTCTTCATTTTTCGTTAAGCGACTATTTTTGCCAGGCCATATCTCCTTTCATACTTATCGTACAAAAATAAAAAAAATCGTTTTATTTGTCAACTAAAATACTTTATATTAGTAATATATATTTATTTTATAATACTACCACATTTTCAGGTTTAAAATTTAAAAAAAAACTTTAAACAATGTAACATTTTTTTTGGCAAAAAACAAAAATTTTCCTTGGTTTTTACTTTGGAAGGGGTTCATTTTTATAAAAAGTTGTATTTCATGTTTTTAATGATAAAAAACGATAACTTATTGATTGGGTAAGTATTTTTTCATCCCTCCCATTAAATGACCCTCCCCGCCGCCAACCCTTTTTCCCAATATCGGAAGTTGTTTAATTCAATACTGGGTACCTTCCTTAGCATAATAGTTTCGTTATTTTACCTCCTTTACTGTATTATTGGATAACATTGAAAATACAAATTTTAGTTTTTATATTTCCCTTGTATATCAGTGTCAATTTAATATTAAATCCCTTTAAATATACAGGGTTGACATTAAAAACCAAGACGGAAGCGATCCAAGAAACAATTCTATGAATTCGTTGTGCGAGACGCCGGATTTGATTTTGACCTCAAGTCCCATTCCTAAAATCACATCTCCAAGTTATCGAAAAAGAAGCACTGAGAGTTTTATAGAAGGAGAAAGGAACAGTTCGTTTTTAGGTCATTCAGAGGCCACAAATAGGTTAGTCTGATTACTATCGCCTAATCTTACGTATCGTAGGACTAGGATGCAAGTGGACCTACGAGTACAAATTTTTAATTTAAAAAAATGCCCAGATTTACAGTCGAATAAAGTAATGCACTTTTAATAGTATATGGTTTAGGTAGCCGTTTATCAACCGGCCTATATTTAAGGAGGTATAGAGAAAAATGTTTTTAGTTTTTTTGTACCTATTTTAATGTGCTCAATTTAAATATAAACTTGCTTTATACCTATTAATTAGAAAACAGAGAAGAATGTAAAATGTTAGAAACCCAAGTAATAAGCATTTTAGTACTTTCAAATATTAAAAAATAGCAAATTACTTTTCCTACAAAATTTACTTCATAATGTATAAAACACAGTGTAGAAAAAAACCAGAGAAATTAGTTTGTTGTCTTTTTTTTCTTTTTTCACAAAAGGGATCTGTTTCACGTTTGAGAGTCCAGTTGTATAGTCTGCTGGACTCTCAAATGGGTTAATTTTTTACTATACCGCTTCTCCATTTAAGAAGCAATTTGCTGGGGAAGTAATGCAACCACATATTAGATCGGCACAAAAATTCCATTTATAATCATTGTATTTTATGTACAGCAATATACGCATTCTTCGGACGTTTGTTTCATATTTACAGGATGATCCATGGAAACAGATAGTTTTACGTTTCCATTAAACAGTAAAACTGCCTTTAGACTTCGTCTTTAAAGAGTCAGTAAGTCAGAGTCAGTTGTCACTCGGTACGAAAGGCCAAAATACGTTGTTGATGTTCTTTCGATTTTGTTGAGAGTCGTTTAAGCTGTCAGTTCTCGTCACTTCTCGTTTCTCTCGAGATCTGTCGAGCAGGATTTTCACGCATAATGACATAAAAATTATGTGCTTATTAAAAATACGATTTTTAAAATATAATTAAAGATAATACGAAGTATGCATAATTAAAGAATAGATTAAAAAATATGTCCAAGTAAGTAAATATATACCTACCGGTTATATTTCTTAATTTAATCTTAAATTATACTACCCCAAACTAATTTTAATTTTGATTGAAAATCCCATTTTTTATTAGCTTGTCATTTTGCGCCAAAATCCCAGTCGGGAACGACAAGAGACAAGAGACCTCGAGATACTCTTAACGGCATCACTAAGTGTCAGGGTTATATAGATAGAAATTATTAAAATAACAACTGCCTATCGACGAGGATTTTCAAACAGATCTGTTATTTGCATCTTAGACCGACGATACAGAATGACTATAATTTTTTTTCTTTATTAGTGATACCCTATTTTTATTTTATTTTTAGATACGTAAGTCCCATACATAGCCCTACAAAAATATATACAAAACCATCATCACTCAATTTTAACAAAGAAGAATTAGATACTCTTGGTATAAAAATGATATCGCCTATATCTCAAAAAAATATTACCAAAAATTCAGCCACATCTGTTTTTAATTTTATCAATTCACACGTGGATCAGAAACACCTTCCGGCGGTAAATAAAACAGTTACTGAGCAAAGAATTCCCGTTTCTGAACCAATAAAAGTCGAAGTTAATGGTTTTAACAGCGTCAGCAAACCCAAGATGGGATTGTCGGCTATCGAGAAAGAGAAAAATCAGAAAAATGCTGTTAAGTCGGCATTGGATAGTGATACACCAGTAGTTAGAGATATTCAAGAGATAAATAAGAGTAAAACGGTTACAGTCGAGGACAAAACAAGTAAGAATATGGTAGTAGAAACTGAAGTTATCGAGAAAAAACCATTAAAACCCATTGGAGCTTCATGTAGTGTGGACATATTTGCTAAATACGAAATTGAAACCAAAAATAATTCAGAAAAACTCGGACAAGACGTTGTAGGTGTAGAAAATAATGAAATTTCCAGTAGTTCTGAAAAACCTCGTAAGAAATGGCAACATCATGCTACCAGTGTAGAAAAAAATAGTAGTATCTTCGAAAATTCCAGTAAAAGTAGCAAAAATATTTCGGATAGGTGGGAAAATCTGCATAAAAACGACCTTAACGATAGTGAAACGTCAAATAATGTAGTTATCGGCAATAAAATACCAGTAAAAGTGGACTATATTGTAAAATTGAAGAACCCAATAGTTTACCGGTACAAACTCTTGTAGAAACAGGTAATAGTGCGGGTGAAAGTGTATTGACTCAGAATAAAATTGTAAAAATCGAAGACACGACGAATAAACCTTCCGGTGAAGCATTAAAGGACGTTGTTAAAATCGAAAAAAATGATAATAAGTTATCACAATCTCAAAATAAAAGTGCCAGTGTTAAAAATAGCATAACCTCTAGTAGTAGTGAAGATAGCTCGGCGAAATTAGCGTTTCCCAAAAAGACAAAGCCCAGAGTCGAGGAGTCAACCACTATTCAATTCAATTTTACAGCGAGAAAAGATGTGCCGGATTACATTGCCAACGACAAGAGTCGAACACCTAGTCGAGTAGTTATACCAAAGGTAAGTTTTACTTTTTATACTGGGAGCGGTGTGAGATTTTTTAAAATAATCTGCTTATTGAGTAGACATTATTTACATGGAAAATCGTTTTGCTTGGTTGGGTTCTCTAAACACATGGTTGTCAATATGTTAAGATGTTAAGATAAATACTGTATTATTATCTGCGTCTGATCTTTTGTATTTATTGATGATTGTTTATCATAACAATTGGGACAAGCTTTCTCTGTGTTATTTAATTTATATGATATACAGTGGCTGTCGTAAAATTTACAGACATTTAATCAACAAGGGTATTAATAAAAGCCATTTATAATCGAGGCCATTTTTAACGTGCGAGCTTTGCAAGGGTGAGACGAGTAATCGCCAATTAATGCCAGAGTTGGATTTATTTTTGGCGATCGTTAGTTAAGTTATGAAACCTATAATTTTCCTTAATTTTTTTTTCGGTTATATAAGAATTGGGTGTATTGCTGTGCCTGTATCTTTTCTTATATTTCGTTGTAAAGAATTCAGTTATCAGCTTTCTGATATCCTGAGAAAGCTGGAGGCTGAGGAGGCGGAATAATCTATTATTTGACTTGTTAAAAACCTTTAAGTCTGAGAAATATTTTGACAAACTTTGACGGCTTAGAACATTATTTCTGTTACCATGAAAATAATGCAGAACAAAACTGGTTTAATTGTTGACTTAATATTTTAAAAATTCTACAGAAACTTCAAAATAATAAAAAAATGCATAATTAAAAAAAATACAACAGGGTTGATTAAATATAAGCATCCCAATTCATAGCTATTATTATTAAGAAGGGATCCAATCTATTTATAAGCCAATCCAATACAGAATTAGGTTTAAACATAGGTAGTTATACTTTCCCGCACTAGTGCTGGAAAGTGACACTAAAATACACAGTGAACTAAAATACATACACATATGTAGAAAAGTATGCACGGTCGTAGAAAAATATGTATTTATCTTGGGAAAGTCCACGAAGACTTGAAACCTAAGACTGACTTACTACTGTAGGTGTCTTAAGTGAAGTAAGACTCAGCAATATTAAGACGGGACTTAAAGATTTGGAGATTTGGAGGGAAAGAAAATATCTCTACACATGTACCGGGTGTCCAAATAAGAAAGGACACCGGCTGTATCTCAGAAAATGTTTATCGCCCAGCGTTGGGGAAAATTTTTTTTAGTAAAAGTGGCCAAGAAAAATAGCTGGAAAATTATTTTCGAGTTTCTGAAACTGCAATCTTGAATTTAAAAAAGTGATGTTTCTGTGAATTTTCCTATATTAACCTAACAAAAAAACCTGATCTTTAAAGTCAAAGATAATCTGAACCTTTTTTGTTTAACAATTTTTGCTATATCTCTAAAAATAGAGTGGTGGGGCGTATTCAAAGGTTTCCGTAAAACACACCCTGTATCTTCGAAACGGCTGAGCCGATTTTAACAAACTTAGGCTAGTTAAAATATTTGAAGTTTTGTTAATTTCACATGTCGCGCTAGAGGGCTTTTTTCGACATTCCGACAGAAATGGTTAATTAAAAAAAATAAATGCATTGGTATAATTTTCTCCTTATGAAAAAGTAGCTAAATAATACCTAAACAAGCTCGAGAAAAGCGCATCTCGATATCTTGTTCCTTACCTAATATTTAGACCAAAGAAAATTTTATACGTCAATATCTCAAAACTATAAAAGCTACAAGAAATTTTATAAAACATAAATTGTGTATTTTTACAAAACCTTTAATTAAGGTTAAATAATCTTTTCATCTAAATGCAGTACTTTACGAGTTATAATCAAAAAAGTGAATTTCTTGGGGTATACCTTGAGAAAATCCTGAAAATTAGATTTTTTGATTATAACCCGTAAAGTATTGCATTTAGACAAAAATATTATATAACCTAAGTTAAAGGTTTTGTAAAAATAAATATTTCTTATAGCTTTTATAGTTTTTGAGAAATTGACGTATAAAATTTTCTTTGGCCCAAATTTTAGGTAAGGAACAAGATATCGGTTACGGATACGGTTTTCGCGAGCTTGTTTAGGCATTATTTAGCTACTTTTTCATTTAAAAAAATATATACCAATGCATTTATTTTTTTAAATTAACCATTTCTGTGGGAATATCATAAAAAGCCCTCTAGCGGCGACATGTGAAGCTAACAAAACTTCAAATATTAAAACATTTATAGCCCAAGAAAAGCTCTTTTCAACTAGCCTAAGCTTGTTAAAATCGGCTCAGCCGTTTCGAAGATACAGAGTGTGTTTTACGGAAACTTTTGAATACCCCCCACCACTTTATTTTTAGAGGTATAGCAAAAATTGTCAAACAAAAAAGGTTTAGATTATCCTCAACTTTAAAGATCAGGTATTTTTTTGTTACGTTAATATAGCAAAATTCAAAGAAACATACTTTTTTAGATTCAAGATTGCAGTTACGCCCCCTAGCGGCCATTTCAGAAACTTGAAAATAGTTTCCAGCTATTTCTCTTTACCACTTTTACTAAAAATATTTTTTCGTCAACGCTGTGCGATAAACATTTGAAGTTACAGCCGGCGTCCTTTCTTATTTGGACATCCGGTACAAGGTTCCACACCCTAGACCCTTTAGGGATAAAAGATCGAACACAATTTGAAGTTCTGGTCTGTTGTTACGCTAGGGAAAGAATAATATTGGCTTACTCCTCAGACCAGAAGCCATAAAAAACATTTAAAAAGCGTCCTTCTAACTCGTCCATGACCAAGACAAGGAAGCTTCCTTGTACGAGTTGGATTATTCATAAGGCAAACGGTCCTTCTCTAGAATGGAATCAAGAATGCTAACATTTGTGGAAGACGTCATTCTCCAAATATATGAATAATATTTCAAGCAGGTTCTGATTTGGGATATACACAGAGCATACAGATTAGAAGAGGGGACGTCATTCCACGGATATGGGAAGAATATTCCAAGCAGTTTCTTCTTTGGGATAGACACAGTACATACAGATTAAAAGAAGAGGTCATTCCACAGATATGGGAATAATATTCCAAGCAGGGTCTGATTTGGGATAGACACAGAGCAGGCAGATTAAAAGAAGAGACATTATTTCACAGATATGGGAATAATATGCCAAGCAGAGTTTGATTTGGGATATACACAGAGCATACAGATTAGAAAAAGACGCCATTTTACAGATTTGGGAGTCATACTCCAAACAAGGTCTAATTTGAGATACACATTAAAAGACCAGAAATACTTATTTGCTTGAAAAAATACAGGGTGATTCCTTAGTTGACGCTTTTTTTAACTGTGTATAAAACTTGTTAAAATAAGCAACTTTTTTAAATAATATTTTTTCAAAAACCTAAAAATAACAAAGCTACATACATTTATTTGAAAGTGTGGCTAGTGCGGGCCTGAGCATAAATAGATGGTTTATTTCTTATTTACGCTTGTTTTTGTGTCGTTTATCACGCCGTGAGTCAGTCGTATTGCCTTACCCGAACAAGCGAGTATAAATTTTAATTTTAAATCATTGTTAAATCGGGAAAATGGCACAATCTAAAAACAATAAATACGTGGATTTGTTTCTTATTAATTTATGGAAAGTGTCGTTAATCTGCAAACGTTGCTTCGTGATTGTACGCGCGACGGTTTACTTTGCGGGCTTATTCTGGACCCAAGTACTCGGGTAATTGCAAGTCAGGTCGGTTTAAGTAAAAAAGTGTGGAAAACATTGCGGGAAAATCACGTTCAACGTGTCCAAGCACCATAGCCGAAAGACTTCTTTGGGAGGACAACTACTTAAGACAGGACCTATTCGCCTCAATAAATGAAAGTAAAAGCCTTTAGTTTTTGAAAAAGTTATTTAAAAAGTTGTTTATTTTAATGAGTTCTATATACAAAATTAAAAAAAACGTCAACTTAGGAATCACCCCGAAAAATGGATGTACTTTCCCTTTTTTTAAAAAGGAAGACAATCTGATTCTGTTTAAACTAGATGGTATGACTGCGTTTGTTGATCGGTTAATTAGTAATTACTATAACAATTATTTCAGCCAAAAGGGGTTTTTGTTTTGTTTTTCTACAACAGAAACACTAAAAAAAAACACATAGGAAGTGTAATGTTTGTATTTCGGAGATTTTGTTTGTTATTTTGCCTTTTTTACATTTTATATATTTAACTTTATATTTTAACTTATTTTAAATGTGTGTTTTTTTATTTAGTGTATATATATATATTATATATATTTATATATATATATATATATATATATATATATATATATATTATATATATATATATATATATATATATATATATATATATATATATATATATATATATATATATATATAATATATATGTATATATATATATATATATATATATATATATATATATATATATATACACTGGCTTTTTATATTAACAACCACCCGAGTTTTTAAAATCATTAGTTTATAGAGATTAAGTTTTGCATAAATGAAAACAAAATAATTTCATAGGGTGGGGGAAAACATTTATTAAAAACAATATTATCCTTAAATGAAATTTTCTATATCATCCCGAATCATTTAAAGAATTATAATGTGTATGACCCCCGGGGGACCTCGAAAACCTAATGAAGGCGTCTGGCATGCTGAGAATTGTCCAGCTGTTCTGGGTAGGTTGTCCCAGAATTGAGGAAGTTCTATTAGGCCCCGGTCTGTTATTGGGGCGGGGTTGGTGGTTATCCAAAGTTTTGAAGCATATCCCATGCATTGTTCAATTCCCCCCCCCGAAAGGGGCGGGTAGCCGGGAGATGGGTGATCCCCACCCTGCAGTGTGTCGACTTTCAAAGGGGCGATGCGGGGGCGCATCCGTCCAAAAGAATGAAAATTCCTGATTGTCACAATTGGTTCGACGATACCCTATGATGTCACGAGATGCGTCCTGTCATATTGTTTTAAAAATACAGATGCACGGTCCTAGAGCGATTCCCCCCCGACCATAACTGTGCCACCTCTGAAAGGATACACTTTGTACATAGCTACGATGTCTAGGTTTTACCCCTTCCACACTCTTATACGCCTTGAGTCACATGTAAACAAAACGAGATTCGTCGGAAAAGAACGGAATTCCATTCTACCCTTCATGTCGTTCACGTGCCATCTAAACGCTGTGCTCTATGTCTTTGTAAAAGGGACCCCTAAAAAAGCTCTACGAGCAGATAACGACTCATAATCGATTTCTCACTGTTTTTACAGAAAATAGGACCCTAATTGGTTTTGAAGCTGACGGCGTAAATGTGTTGCAGGAGAAGGGGGTTTCCCGTCTAATACTAGGGTTATGTACCGGTTTGTACTGCGTAGTACACTCCTACGCCCCTTCCCTGCCTCTCGGGGTTGTCTCCGAATGATTCCACAGCCCACTTATAACACTTTGTGATGTTTCCAGCTCACGAGCAACATCCACTTGTCGAACCCCGTTTGGGCCCATCCCAACCGCCTGTTTGCTTCCGCGGATGTTAAATGTCTTAGAATAAAAAAAAATCAACACCCAATTACTGTTGTATTTAATCGTATAAAACGACTTCTGAAACTAAAACAGAGAACTGATCCGACCTGACAAAAAATATTGTTTACTTGATATTGTGATAACAAAAAATCCTGAATTTTTTTACGGGAACAAGATTAACCCCAGATTCCAACCAACAGAATTGTCGGAAATAATTTGAATTATGGTATATGGCAATATCCCCAATTTTTGCCGCCAGTGTATATATATATTGTTTTTGTTTAAGTTGTACTATTTGAATCATTTTATTCTAACACTGACAAATAAATAAATAAATAAAATGATTCTCTTCCTAGACGCATTTTTGGGTACATAGTGAATAATACAGAAAACAAGTTTCAACTTAAAAAGGGGAAAGATTGCCCTGCAGTAGGATATAACATTTACCGCCATTGGATGCCTAACTAAAACCGCATTAGGTTAAAACGACCACTTTAATACCTCTATTATAGTTCCGAACTTTCTTGAATTTTTATTTACACTCCGAATTTATTGGATATTCTTCAAACGGCCCTTAGGTAAAGCCATAAGGGGACAATAATTGTTTGCTGAGGGAAGCATGATACGTTAAACAAATTCTTATCCTATTTCTTTAAGTGTTATGTCGCTCTTTGTTGTTTGTTGTTAAAACATACTAGCGTAATAGCCAATTTGTCCTTTATGGCTGGTAAAATATTCCTTCATTCTTACTATTGCTTGTTACTTTTATCTGCGATTTTACAGCTTCCTGTGTACGTACATTTCAAATTCAATACGACTGTTTATTCAGCAAAATTTGCAAAGAAAAAACAATAGACCATTTCCCTGAATCAATGTGTACATCAGTAAAACGCTGATGTTACGAAAATTCTTTCTGCAATATGTTAATTCTTAAAAAGGATGATTACGTCGGTTAATGCGAACAGTGTTGTTATTGTTTGTTATTTTGCATTGTCTTTATTCACGTGTTAAAATCAGTTTGACGGACAAAAATAATGCTTTTCATAATAAAATGGACCTTGATCTATTTTAATTAAAACTGACACAATGTATCCGAATTCAGGCGCCGTCATCGTCATAAGGAATACTTAAAAAAATAATTCAAAAATGGTCTGTCTTCTGACTTTGAAGAATTCTAAAGTACCTTTCGTTCTTTGCTAGATGTTGCAGATACTAATACCTCTCGTTTAAGATGAATTTTCTGTATATTAAGTATTACCAGTTTTATTGAAACTTTTTTTCTCAGATTTATTGTCAGATAAAATTAATATAGTTACTTAACGAACAAGAATATTAATAAGAATGATTAATGATGGAGGCTTGAGATTATTAATCGCCAATTGATGACCAAGTTAGTTACAATATTTTCGGTGATCGTTTAATTATTAAGTCGTTGAAAACAACAGATGTTATAATGATTGTAATTCGAATAATTTGTTATAAATAAATGGACTTACAGTGGAATTACAATACATCTACAACTGCAACTCTGCTAAAGGGGTGCCACCTATTTTAAAAAGAATCTGCAAATCCGCCATATTTACTTTTAAAAAACTTTTACTATCCCTGATTTACATTGAAAGACAAAGCCACCCAAGAAAAAAGGGCTATTTTGGTGTAGTGAATTATATCTATTATTTTTTTATACATAAAAATGGATAGCAATGGTAAATTATAATTTATCTCGTAATCTGAAAAAATTACCTGAAGTCAAGGTAACTTTGTGGCTTTTCTGGTGGAATATTTGCTGTAAAATCTGTCATAACACCTTTACAGACTGTTTGCAGCACCTCTCAAGCATCTGCAAATTTGCAGACAACTTACGGCTCCAATACGTAGAGAATTGTTTTTGTAATACGGGTTACCGGAGTTGCATCTAGTCCAGGAAACGAACCATTTTGCCTCCCAATTTTTTCAAATTGCATAAAATGACTTGAAAAATAGTCCAAGGATCAAAATCTTTATCATGCCGAAAGGCGCCTTCACCTTGGGGGTGGTTGACAAACCATCTCGAGGGTGATTTTTTTATATATATTTTTACTAAAGGAATCGATAGAAAAATGATTTCTAAACAAAAAATGTTTTATGCATTTTTTTGTAAAATGCATACTTTTCGAGTTATTTGCGATCAACAAAAGTCGGATTTTTTCGTCGATAAAATCAACGTTTTTAATCGGTTTTTTTGCAAATAGCTCGATAAGTATGCATTTTATCAAAAAAACTGTAAATAACAAATTTGTAGCTCAAAAATAACCAATACAATGGTTTTTTTTTGTAATTGCTGTGGGACTAATACAAATTAGGTAAGTTGTGGTTTGTTAAAGGTTAGGTGTTATTCATCAAACATAAAATTTCAGAGTTTCAAAGGCAAAGAACGCAAAATCTACGTATTTTTGAGGAAAACTAATAATAACTTTTTTAAGCATTTGAACAGACCTTTCTTTTTTTTAATAGTATGTATCATAAAAGTTGAGTGAGTTATGATTAAAATAAGGTTAGACCAAAATTTTTTGAGTGCAAAAATCTTCGAAAACAACCCCCTAATTACCACCCTTATTAAAATGGGTCATAGCCCTTTTTTAATTATCTTTATCCATGTATCATAAATACATTCTAAAATTTTAACTGATTTAAATTGCTTAATTTAAAAAAAAATGGAGCTGCAAGTGAAAATTAAAAATTTCGTAATTTTAATAAAAAATTACCTTTTCTTGAAAATAACTCGAAAACTAAGAGAGATACGTAAAAATTACTGAGGTATGAAATTGTAGCTTTTCTTTTTTTTTTTAATTTACTACATGACGGAAGTTAAGTGAGATATGAACGTTTAAAACGTGTGTGTATAGGCGAGCACTACCTTGTTTCAGCCCTTTAAACTCACTTCTTTAAAAAAGGAAGGGTTTTAAACAGTTTTAATATATAGGACCTTATAGCTCTTGAAAAAACCAACAAATTTGATTTTCAAAGAACTTTGTATTACAAAAACTAAGAAAGTTATGCTTAAAAAAAAACAATTTTTTGGAACATTCTAAAAGCGATTCGATGTATTTTTTTTAATCCGCGGTTTTATACTTTTTTGCATTGTAAGATAGTAAGGGGTGGGTTTTTAAGAATTAAAAAATTACAGAATTAAATTAGTAATACGTTTGAGCAGTCACATTTTGTAATCATAACTCTGAGACAATATGTTAATTTTTCTAGGGTAAACAATTTTTTTATTGAATCATAAAAAGGGTTGATTCTTAAGGATTAAAATACGAGTATATTAAATATTGTTTCAAAGAATAAATACTTATTTTTTAATTTATATGAGCTTTATTCTATGTGACTTAAGCTTTAATGTGAAAGTTTTGAAGGTTTTTGCAAAAGAGGTAGTTTTCACCCCTGAAAATGAAGAGCGCTGAAGGTCGTAATGGAGATTCTGAAGAGGAGGGTAACTTAAGCTTAATCCCAAATTTTCATGCAAAACACCAATTATAAATTTTTTAGGATAAATATTTTTTTTAATTATAATAAACCCTTATTATAATTAAAGGGCTGAAACATTTCAAAGAATGTTTCAAAGTAACAAAATACCACTTTTTCAACTTATTTGAGTCAAATTTTACTCATCTTAAGCTTTTATGTATAGTTATATAGGTTTTGGCATAAAGGGTGGTTTTCACCCCTAAAAAATAAAGAGCGCCCATAGGCATAATATAGATTTTGAGGAAAAGGTAAGTTGAGCCTAATCTCAAATTTTCATTTAAATATATGCATTTTGAAAAAATTGTTATGTTTTACTTTTTTCACCTTCGTTTTCTGTACTATTTGCAACTAGCGACTTGCACCTGCAAGTTTACTTTAAAGACGTACAGTAATTCCGCTTTTAATGTTTGTTTTGTGTTTTTTTAGTATACTTTAAACGACAGCCGAAAAACAAATTTTAAAGGTTCTGAATTACCCATGTGCAATGCATGCAAAATCTACCAAGTCGTAAAATACCTAGTAATTTCTCGTTTTGCAGCAAACTGCTTATTTAAGCGACTATACGAGCTCTATTTCCTGTTGACAAATATCGTCCGCAGAGTCACACTACCTATAAGTTTTTAGTAATAGTAATTCACTGATATATACGCAGTGAATTAGCGTTCTGATATTAAATTTTTTTTTTTTTTTGGTTATTTGTTCCGCATAAAGCGTTGACAGCAATAGTGAATTTCCTTGGCCACTTTGTATCCCCAGATATTAATCCATCCGATTTTTGTGGGGCCATATAAAACCAAAACTTTATGAAAATAAAATGTTGCTGGACGACATTTTAGAACAAGTTATTAGGAAGTTTTCTTAAAAATAAGTAAAATGTGTAAAATGAATTAAAAGGTATTAAGGGAACTTGGCCAGCGAGTAAATTGGCTCTGTTTCACGCACATGTGTATTTCTTTTTTCGGCCCATTAGTATGGGAAGGTCACCTATTAGAAAGGATTAAAAAAATTGGAAAAGAGGCAAAAGAGGCAACACTCCGGGCCAAAAACAGGCGAGGAGATTCATCTCACAAGTGCCACACGACCCTCTCAGGTATCACCTCAAAGGGATGGGAAGGCTGACAATGAACGCTGTATGTTTAGTGACAGATCAAGCAAAACCGCGGAACATGTACTATGCGAACGCATGGAATTAACACGCTAAAGGCTACAATATCTAGAAGAAGTATTTTTGACTCCCGAAGATATTAAAAAACTTGTCCCCCGAAACATTTTCAACTTCGCAAAAAGCTTGGAAATTGAGGGGATCAACTTATGCAGGGAATCCCTAAAAGATCTTTCTAGGTTGTAGTGCGAGTGGGGCTATTTTGAGCCGAGCGACCTCATTTACTACAATACAGCTTGTTGCATTTTGTTAATCTCGGTTCAAACACCTAAAATTGTAAAAAATCTTATTTTTTTATAAAATTTTAAAGACACTTGCTTCACTTAATAAAATTGGTACTTTTTGATCTGTAGTATTTTCATTTTCTTCAGGGCCCATTAGTTATGGGACAGCCTGTATATTTTTCTAACTTTGTGCTTGGAATATTCGGGTCAGTGTAGAGATCTCCAATTGGCGCTGAAATATTTGCGGTTTCGTATGTATCTCTCAACCTTTTTAAGTAATAACTAATGTTTAACAATACAAAATTGTATTGTTGAATACCATTGCGCCACCATCTGAAAGGGTTAGAAAGTTTTATAGATCCAAAAAATATTTCTTGATGCATAGGTAACTGCTAATTTTTTAAATTCTTAACCCCAATATATTTATGGTTAATATTTATAACTTAATTTTAATTTAATGCAAATATAATATTAATAATAAAATATCTGTTTAATAAAACCAGCGAAACAAAATTCATTTTGTTTCTTTTATTCGATTAGATTTTAATGGTATCTTTAAATCAAAAGAAATTATTAATAAATTCTCTCTTAGCAAATATTTTCTTAACTTTCCCATGAAAGTCTGCCCGAAGCGAATTAACATAAATCAGTTGATATTAATACCTTATATTTACCTACTTTTGCCATTTATATTTAAAATAAATTAATATTTTTAGTTTAGACGGATATTTGTTATACAGGGTCACCAAACGAAGACTTATATTTATATAATATATATATATATATATATATATATATATATATATATATATATATATATATATATATATATATATATATAAAAAAAAACGGGTGTTTCTCAAAGGTGGTTTCCCTATAACTTTTTTATTTTTTAAGATGAGAAAATAAAATTTGGCATCTCGATATATAACCTAAAAATGCATTTATTGACGTGTTCAATTGTTTCTGACGATTACCTGTTTCACCGGAAATAACCTTAACTTTTGAATTTTAAATGGAACACCCTGTATTTTTTCATCTATTCGATAGAAAATGACATTCTAAATACAATGACACTCCATATGTCAACTTTTGACATTTTCCTTTAAAAATATTTAATTTTTTAAAATTCAATCTAGAGTAGAGTAGACGTCTACGGCCTACATTCGGTGTGACCATCCCCAACAAGGGTGAAACACGTGTAATCGGATTGGCTGGACCCGGGGTTATCCATATACTTGGAGGCCTCGTAATTTTAAACCAACCAAGCTTAGTAGTCATATCTAACAGGACTTTAAATATTTCTTTTTAGTTCATTAAGAAGCCTATATTCCCAAAGAAACTCTACCTACTTGTTATTATTTATAACAAGGCTCAAGAAGTTTAATTGTATTATATGTATATATATATATATATATATATATATATATATATATATATATATATATATATATATATATATATATTATATATATATATATATATATAAAAATATAATATATATATATTTTTATATATATATATATATATATATTATAGTTCAATAAAAACAAATTTTTTATTGAACTCGATCAAGTATGTTTCTTATGTACCTATTTCGATAAGCTGAATCTAAATCCGATGTCCGTTTGGCTGTACACCCTTCAAATTTTAAGTAAATTCCAAAAAAAACGATGAAAATGGCTAATTGCAGTTATGAAAACAAAAATTTTCAAATGATAACTAACACTAACCGAAACATTGTGCATCAATTAACAAATAAAGACAACGGAAGTCCATTTTAGTGTTATTGATACTTACTTGCAATTTTTGCTTTGACATTTTAGCAGAAATATATAAGAAACATACTTGATCCTGTTTAATAAAATTTTCTGCATTTTCATAACTGCAATTTTTCAAATTTTTTTCTCATTTTTAACAGTTTTTCGGAATCTACTCAAAATTTGGCGGGGATTTAGCGTATTAAAATACATAAATAACATACTTTCAGCGTTTTTTTGCAATTTACTTAAAATTTAAAGGGCGTACAGACAAACGGACTTTGGATTTAGATTCAGCGTATCGAAATACATAAGAAACATACTTGATCGATAAAAAAAAGTTTTTATTGAACTTAAATGAAATTTTTAACAATGTTTCTCAGTTTTTCGCAATTTAATCAAAATTTTGTTGGTGTATGGGCCAAACGGACCTCAGATTTGGATTCAGCGCATCATCCATAGATGGATGGGTCTGGTCAAATGCACAGACCACTTAGTTTTTTTGTGTACCGGTGTCAAACTTTTAAGAAGTAATATAAAAAATTTATTAGGTTCAACAATCTAAAAATAATGGTTAATCTTATTTGTGTTTTTAGACTTCTCACCAACCCAATTTTTTTGCCCGATTTATTCATTAAAATCACTAACACAGAAACGAAGACAATTGGAGAAAAGTTTTAATGTATTTATAATTTTTAACGTTTTAAAAGACACACATTGCTTCTTGTTCACGATATGGTCGCACTTCTTAACTTAATAGAACGGATTATAAATATATTCAACTTTATAATTTTACAAATTTCATCCCTATAAATTTACGTTCGTCCAGAATCTTTCTGAATAAAACATGCAGGACCGAGATGAGTACGCATTGGAAATAGCTAGGCTTATGCTTTAGGATCCAGAGTTTTTAAATAAAATTCTATTTACCCACAAGTTTTCTTTCACTATGTTTATTCGCAAAAATAAACATTGATCCAGAGAAAGCCCTCACCAAATTCAGAAACCAAACAATTTTATTGTTTTCATGGCCTTCTTGATACTAATATGATTTTTTTTAAATGAATTTATAATTTAAGCTAAAATATCCCATAAATGGTTCACTCATATCATCAATGTATATACAGGGTGTTCCTTAATGATATGCGAATATTTAAGGGTGTAAATCTACATGAAAAATTAATGATATATGCTTTAAACTTTTGGGAAAAAAAATGGAAATTAATTAATTTTTTTGAAACCCTAGAAAACCAGTGATATTTAACACGTTACAGTTAATGCAAAGGCATATTTTTCAATACAAAAACAATTTACGGGCACTGACTTTTGAAGAAAAAAATGGTATGCCAATAGTTTTTTTTTTCAAATAAAAATGTTTTTAAATTCCCCGTTTAACTTGAAACATAAGAGCTCTCTTGAATTTTTTTCCCGAATGCACCGTTTTTAAAAAAAATAAAACTTGCACATTAATACGAAAAAAAAAACTATTACGGGTTGACATGTGCATGAATGAATAATTACACTTACAACATACAACATTAACAAAACATTACAACTAAAATTGAGTGATTATTAAAAAAATTGTTATTCACTTCATGTTTTGTTAATATTGTATGTTGTAAGTGTAATTGTTTTACTCACAGCCGAATATGTTTTTTTTTTCTTTAATGTGCAATTTTTTATTTTTTTTTTCTAAAAAACGGTGCATCGGGGAAAAAATTAAAGGATTTATGTTTAAAATTTAAAACGGTGATTAAAAATTTTTTTTTTTTGGGAAATAAACCATGGGCGTACCATTTTTTCTTCGAAAATATCGAAGTCAGTACGCACGCCACTGTTAAAACTGAAAATTTTTTTGTATGGAAAAATATCCCTTTTTCATCAACTGTAGCTACGTGTTAAATATCACTGAATATTTAAAGGTTTCGAAAATATTAATTAATTTCCTTTTTTTTCCTAAAAGTTTAACACCCCGTATTTTCGTAACGGAACATTTTTTGACCTTTGTTTATAAGGCATACTATCTTTAAATTTTTTATGTAGATTTACACCCTTGAATATTCGCATATCTTTAAAGGCCAATTTATATTTGAAATCAAAAAAAAATCGTTGTAGCGCATACTATACCGAAAAAATTGAAGTTGTCCATATTTTTCCGATTTTTTAATGGATATTTTTTACTACTAATTTTTAAAGATAGTATGAAAAAAAAAAACAATTTTTATATAAAACATTTTTTTCTATTTTTTTAAAAAAAGGACCGATTCACGTAAATATAATCAAAGACCCTGTACTTGGACATCAGGAGTCTGTTATAAAATTTTTTCCTGATTCTCCGTACCCCCTTTTATTGCATTAAGGTCAATACAAGTGTAATAATGCAACTAGTTTTATTTGTAAAGAAGATAAAGCAGATAATTGAACACCGTGTATGAATACATAAAACTGGGTGGGGCGCATTCTTTTAAAGGGCGCGGCATTCACCTTATGTCGTCTTAAATATACACAATAAGTAAGAGTTATAAACACGCATAAACAACTTACCCGTAGATTAGGATTATCTTGTGATACTTTCATAAGAATAGTTATAAGTGGCAATAAAAATACATCTATGAATTATTCATACTAAGAGGTGGTATGAAGTAATTGCGACTTGTCAAGAATATATAAATAGGTAAATCCACTGTATACGTGCTGTTTGGCCTTGTAATAAAAATTTAAAAGTAACAGTCCTATCATTATTGTTGTTCCTTTACTTGCTCTCAAGCTTCTTGTCTGCTGTTGCGTATTTTTTTTTTTGCGATGTTTTAACCTTGGTTTTGATGCAACATGTTTTAATAAAAAAATTTTCATTAGACAACCACGTCTTTAAGGATACACATATTACGTTCTTAGATTCGCTCATAGAGGAGTCATGAGAGAACAATTTTTATGACGTGGCACCAAAATCCATAAACTAATAAATAATAAAATTAACCATTAACCTTACCTTTAGAGTTTTTCTGTCTATGAATAAACATTAAATTTTACACCAATTTATCAATTAAAAGCATCTTATTCTTTTGGGAAACGACGGAAAAAATACACAAGATGGATATTCCCCTTTTTTTTTTTAAAAACGAGGGAAAAATACAAATTTAATGACTTTGTACCGAAATTATTTTAAAAATATTAAACTTAAGAAATACTAAAATTCGTATTTAATCACTATTTTTTATATTTCCACTTGTAAAACTATCGCGTTTTAAGTTTATTTTGGTCATATTGTTTTTCATAATCTTGTATTGATTATAGTGAAAGGGGGCGCTCGGCTCAACAAACCCTATTCCAACTTCGACCCAAGATGATCTTTTGTGAATACCTTGCAATAATTATTTACCAATTCCCAAACTTTCTACGAAGTTGGAAATGTTTGGAAGGCAAGTTTTTTTATATCTTCAGGAGTCAAAAATCAACGAATATCGTTATTGTAGATGGTCATTCTTTCAGCTTCTACCAAATTAATGCTGGGGTGTCCCAGGACTCAGTACTGGCACCAACTCTATTTCTTCTTCACAACAAAGATCTTCTCTTTCCACAATCAACCCTATGCATATTTTTGCTAACGATAGTACCCCCCCTTTAATATTCAATTTCTTAAGCCACCCTGTAAGTCTGATTTGGAAAACAAACGCAGGTCAATCGATATCTCTTTCAAAAAACCCTTTAAGTGGATTTTTTTATGCCCTCCACTGCGACCGTTTGGTCTATTTGGCTCCCCTTTTTTATATTTCTCCCAATAGGATCAGCTTTTTAATGAATCCGATATCAGATTGGGAAAGAGAGTTCTTACTGTCCTCTTACTGTGTCCTCCGGACACGAACACAATATGTGTTCTGGTGTCCCTGTCTCCTAAACGTACAACAAACGATTAGATCCGTCATGTCCTCCTCTCCCGGTCCAGTGACGTGGGTAGCTACCAGGTCATTGTTACAGGGAAACCCGATGTTCTTTCTAAGCCTTATTTCCGGCCTTTCCCTATGAAAACGGTCCTATCCGCTTTCTGTTTAAAGCCACAAACCCTTTTCCCTACAAAAGCGGTTCTGTCCGTATGGATTCAGGGATCCCTTTCAAGCAGCAGGATGGATTAGCCCTTCCCCGTAAAACAGGCGCTTGTGACTTCAGGGGGGACCTTTCGAAACGAATTAATCTTGGATAAGGGCGCCAAAAATCTTGTCCAGTTTAATGCCTCTAAAACACAGTCATGTTCGCTGTGTGCCAATGGTCATCCGTTACATGTGAGCGGTTAAGTTCTGCATAACAAAGAATCATTTAATCTTGTTGAGAATAACCTTAACTGGCACAAATACATTTAATCCATATCCTCAGCAGCTTTAAAAATGCTTGGATTGCTCTTTTGACCCCGAAAATATTTTCTCCTTCTAATCTTATTTCTGTATGTATTCCAGATCGACCCCTTTTGGGAAAGTTGTTCCCATGTCTGGCGACTTTTACAAATTTGCATTCTTGACACCATTTTAAGAAAAGCTGTTTGTCTTATTAATGTTCCAGACAGACAGAAAAGGTTTCTTCTTTGCCCACCAACGCGACGTGCTGTAGGGGATCTGTTGCTTTTGTATAGTTATTTCCACGGCTTCTGCCCGAAGAGTTGGCCGTATAATTCCTTCTCTAGCAGTTTCCCAAAAGAGCAACACGTAGTGCCACTTTTATATCCTTTTAGTCCAACTTAAAAGGCCTCGAATTTTCCACTTTGTTCGTTTTCCATCTGGGGGGTCAGACTGACAGCAAGCTGCTTGTACGCAAAACCAGGGGACTTCTGGTTTGATCCCCTTAATTTTGCCTTTTTTCGATGTAAAAACATTTTTAAAATTGATTTTGTAAAAAAATTCGGAATTTCTATGAGCTTTTAGCCCGATATCCAGATTTTTACCGCAAAGCCCTGGAAAGCTCTGCCTGGGATGGGAG